>JABFQC010001495.1:0-19092 GCA_022817085.1 Psilanteris sp. ZL-2020 | reverse complement strand
CAGATATACCATGTTATGACAAAATGTATATTTATTATAGATTATAATACACCCTCTACGATATTTTTCATTTTATCATTTTATAAAATTATAGTAATAATAATAATATTGAAACCTGTATTTTATGATATACATTTTATTATAATTTTGTAAGACAAATTTTGTTTCTTTGATTGCTACGAAATTCACGAATTAAGCCGTATTCGAAGATCGTAATAATAATATAATTATTAGTGTGGTATAAACGTAAATTTTATATTAAACGTGATTGTAATAATAACAACAACGAGAAAATTAAGCAAATGCGTAATCAAACTCCACAGAGGTTTATTTATTATACCATAAATTGTAAGATGAAATATGCATTAATGATATATTATATAGGATCTCAAGAATATTATCATTATTTTAAATAGGATTATAATAACGTTTTCTGTTCATTTCAAATTATGGTAACATAATCAATTTTATTATTACCACATATACATGCAACATTTAATGGATCGTTTTTTATACGCGTCAAATAAAATAATAATAAGTATAAATACAATTTATAAAACCGAATTATAAAAATAAAAAAAGTTCATTTTACTCGTATAAGTACCAGTTTTGGTGAAAAATTTGATCGCGATATTCGATATAATATAAAAGTCAAAACTACTATTTACAACAATGAATTATGCGAACTGTAAATAAACCGCGTTCAGCGTCATCGTTTTAATTAGTCTATTAGTTTTAATGATTTCAACTGACATTTCATTTGCATTAAAAAACATTTTTATATTTTCCGTGTATATATAGTTACAACAAATAATAACAAAACAATTAAAGTATTTCAACAAAAAATGAATGTTTTAAATTTTTGAATTCAACCGCCAGAGAGTTAAATAAATGTTTTAATTTTGCGTACAAAAATTTGTTCATTTCGCGGGGCAAGATTGACGATGTTTATTCTCATTACGAAAAAGATAATTGCAAAGTTCTTAGGCACGAAGAGAAACTAATATCTGAAACAACATCTACCGCTTGAAGTGTTTATTTAAAATCGCGGATATGATTTTCCCTTAAATATTATGTTCCTGGCATATATTTGTTCTGCAAATATTTATTTACGTACGACGATATTAAAACACAATAACGAACGGTGTGCTTTTGACATTTAAAAAGTACAACTAAACGTAATCTAGAATCTTGAATCATAATTATACAGTTATTATATGAATATTAATACGTTTCGAAAATTAAATGCTTATCAAAGTGCATCGCACGAGCGTTCAAAATAAGAAATTTAACATTAATTATATATTTTGGAAATGTTACATTTTTTCGTATATACAAAACGTTTATCTAAATCATTTCATTATACAATAATAAACTCATTCGTGTTTCACTTGTTATAAATATATAAGAAACCAACTGTTATAAGAATTAAAACATTAAATTAAGTAAGCAAAATATCGAAAAAAATTATCATCTTCCGAATGATATTTATATATATATATATATATATATATATATATATGTTTTGAATTATTCAAATATTTTATTTGCACGTTTCTCATATACCGCACACACTCCATCTTTAGAATTGTACTTCGCGTTACTGATTGATTCCACCACATAAATTTGATCGAACAAATTTAACTTATTTTAAAATGAGTTTTAAAAGTGGCATATCCATAAAAATGGTTACCGCACTGAAGCAATATGCCATCTTGAATCGCAATAAATATAATAAGTACGGTATAATGTATAAAAATATTTTTATATCTGCTAAAAACACTTGTTTCTCGTATAAAAGAGCTGACATTATATATCAAACATATATACAAATTTCACACCAAACACCGTATACATCCAATACAAACGGTTCGTTGACGAAGCCAAGATAAGCAAAAATTAGTTACAACATATTTTAGATGCGACATATTAAATGTAAAATTGCGTTTTATTTGTGTACTTTAGATCGTAACCATCTAAATATAATATTAACCTATATTACAATTGAACGTTAATTCATCCAATTATTTTATTTAAAAATATAACGTTAAAATAATTATGAGAAATTGTAATATCCAAATATTGCATTGTGTAAATATAAGTTATCTTGCGAATTACGAAACCCACCACAATAATT
The DNA here is from genome assembly GCA_022817085.1 of Psilanteris sp. ZL-2020. NCBI lineage: Eukaryota > Metazoa > Arthropoda > Insecta > Hymenoptera > Scelionidae > Psilanteris > Psilanteris sp. ZL-2020. The sequence goes on along the minus strand of JABFQC010001495.1, from coordinate 16,955 downwards.
GTTTACATACGAACCAATTAGCGAGTAAAATTAATTAATTTTAAGCTCACTCAATTCTGTAGATTTATATTTAACAAAGAAAGGTAATATAAATGCGTTTGAATTACAATGTGAATTGAAAAGTATATATATATATACATATATATATATATATACGTTTCATTGTTCTTCGTGATACTAAATAATTTTATATTTAATTAATATGACATAACGCATATATATTATATTTTGCGTTCGCGCATCTCGTAAAAGCCGTTTCGTCTTCGTATATTTTAAAACAAATTATAAATGGTGTACAAATTGTACAAGTCTAATTTTGGCACGCGCTTTCTTTAAATTGTATTTTAAGTTTAAAATAAGTTACTTATCAGAAGTTATTTTTGGTTATGCTTCGACATAACATAAACAATATATTCGTAGTTTCGATCACACATACACGAAATACCGAAAATGGAGCAGATGTACCCGTCGCCGCCAAAAACTCGCTATTTATTACTATAATTATATGAAAAAAAAGCGTGCAATAAATTAATTGCGACGTTTATGTCTATATATTTTTCTCGTTAACTTCTGTGCTTACATTTATAGCTTGTCATTTAAATTCCAGTTTCGAAATTAAAATATCGAATAAATTATTATTCATTCAACTATATTTCCATTATTCCGTAATCGTTGGATTGGTGTTAAATAAAAGTTTTTCTCTTGGAATTGAATTTTGTAAATAGGAAGAGAACGAATTAACGAAACGAGCGATGGTGCCAGAAAACGGAACTATAATTTCATCTACAACGCGTCTTTTATCTAAATAATTTTGGTCACGTTTCGGTTGGACTTGGATTACAAAATGGGTCTGTAATGCGCTATATAATGTATTAAAATCAAATAATATAGTATTCGACTTGTCATCTTTTATTAATCTCATAAAATTACTGCAATTTTTAATGAACATACTATCATACACATACAGACATATATACATGGTGAAATAAATCGAGCAACATTTAACACACCCAACGAGTGATATATCTCCGCGAATATGGAACTTTATTAATACAAAATTATATATATTGCAGGAAGTTTAATGAATGTCCTACTTAATATTTAAAGATTTTACTGTTGACGTATTGAATGTAAAATCAAGAAACAATCGTTTTAGGACTGTAAAAATGTTATAAATGTTGCTAAAGCACAATATTTTTAAAATTAACCACTTTTAAATATAGCTAGGCTCATTGTATGACGATATTCCGCATTTTGTTTCTTTTTTATTGTAAATTTAATCTATTGTTCGAGTAAATGAAATGGTGAAACATAAACTTTTGTCTGTCAACGTGATTCATACATAGCTGCGTGTATTTTACTCTTTTTCTTGCATGTGCATTATTCGTACACTTACATTTGTTTATATCTATGATTTTTATTAAGAACTTTACGTACATTTTGCCGTCTAAAATTGTAACTCCTACAACAACGTGATTATTGTGAAACTTGCGTTCGTAAATAGTTGAATCGAAATCACGAACATTCAAATGTATAATCTACACAACTTGATTATTATTATTAATGTATAATATAACATATTATATTATTATAAATTCCAAATATGTATATATATATATAGATCACTCGGTAATACCGCTCGAAAATTAAATCATTTATCATAAACTAAATTTTAATACAATCTTTCCGATAATATTAATTAGATGTATTATACTGATTTTCATATTTTATTATTTCTATTTCGTTAATAATTAATCAATTTCGCATATAGTATTTGTCGTTTATTTATGAATTTATTATTAAAATGAGATATACAATTTCGCGTTAAAAAAATACTGTTCAATGAAATTGTATTTAATAATGCTTAGTATTGTAAAGAATACTAATTATTCTTTAATTATTAACGTTACACTAACGAAGTAAAAAAAACAAACAAATCATTTGATTAAGTTTGATTGCAATTAGTTAAATTGTTATAGGTATTTTCTTACTTTTGTGAAACGTTATATTAATATAAAGAAGCGAGTAAACAAAGTTGCTGAAAACGACAACGAATGCGCCGTAATAAACGGGAAATAGAATACAAGTTGAAATGAAATGAAACGAAGGATTCTTTATCAGTTCCTTTTTTCATTTGGCACGACATATTTTCACCGTGTTCATCCATTTTATCCCAACAATGACTCTGAAAATGTTGTGTTTGTTTTATCTGAACAATAAATCCTGAATACTTATTATTACTGATAAGCGCCTCTTTATTAAAACCGGAATAATGAACGTGAAAAGCTTTTCCACTTGGTCAAATTCAAGGCAATTTCAGTTACATTTCAAATACTAAAATTGATTAGCATTTTCGATTCGCGGTCATCACCTATCCACTACGCACGTATATTACCCGCGCTTTACGACCGCGCGTAAAAACTCTTTCTTTTACTCGGCGTTTCGCTTGCACGTGCCGAACGGCCAGCAGGATAATTCGATTACGAATATCGACAGGACATATCCCGCGTGAATCGCAGGACTTGGACGACCCGCACAAACCGCGCCGAGCGCGCGACGAGTTCGGCATACATACAATTTACACGCGAAACTTGGCACGAATCGGCCGCCAAAGGTCGGCCGTTCGGCTCGCGAATCGCGGAAAATCGGTCGCTCGGCGGCGATATCCCGGCGCGAATGCGACCTCAGTGTTTGTTTTTCGAAAGAAGCGTCAATGAAACCGTTGTGCCGTTGAACGTACTTTCTCGCACATAGCAGGACTCCTATTAGTAAACAACGGTCGTCGCGATCGTATCGAATCAAGGCCCTTTAAATTATTCCGCACAGTTATCCAGCTTACGTAAATGTTTACAAATAAAGCCGCGCGGTTCGCGGCCGAAAGCGAAAAGACGGCTCGAATCGCGTGCGAATGATCCCATGCCTGTCAACGATCGCTGGCGCACTTTTCGCCAACCCGATCGGCTCTTTTTCGGCAAGAAACACCTTGACACAGAACTCGTTGGCACTCCGACGTCCGGGAAATCAGCTGGTGCGCGCGGTCTCACGCGGAGCCGAGCGCCGAACGATTTTGATTGATCGAAGCACTGGCCGTTCACAAAGCGGGCACGCCGAGAGTCGCGGGTGACGCGCGCCACCATAAGGACCTTGGACGTTGGTCGCAGCGCGAGTCTTTACCTCTTCGAAAATGCTGCCGACGTTGGCCGTGATAAGGACCACCGGTAAGCCGGTCGCCATGGCGATGGGTGCGTGGCGTTCGAGGGGACCTGGTGCGACGACGGCTTCAGATCGACTGCTTTTCCCGGCGCCGAGCGGCTCCGCGCGTCTCTCTCCCTGCCACTCCCCCTCTCGCTCGTTTTCTCCCGCGGTCTCTGTCCGACGCGTTCGCCGAGCGACGCTGCTCACTTGCACCCCCGGCCGACCGCGAGAAAGCGCGACTTAACCCCTGGGGCCACGGCTCCAGGGTACCGACGTCTAATCGCGCGGCCACGCGGACGCGCATTTATTCATCGAATAATACGAACGGTCGCCAACAATACTGCCAAGACAGTGCAGAAAAGTTGTGTATGCGGTAAATATATCCCTCTATCGGTCTGGCCGAGGCCACGCCTACCGCAGACGTCAATAAGCAGTGCCGTACGCGGTGAGGTCACGCGTGGGCCTTCGCGCGAGATTCCGCGTCGGATCCGCGCGCCCGCGCTTCGGTCCCCCTGGCGACGCTCCCGGGCGCGACAACGCGACGAGTCCTTTTTATGAATGAACGGGCCCCGGGCCGCGGATTCGTCGGCTTCGAAATATGCGATCGCGCCGACCGTTGGGACAAACTTGTCGTTCGGTTTTCGCCAAATTTATCCCCTTTTGTACGCGTAGAAAAAAGTTATATTAAAAATTGCCGCGAGTCTGGCGTTCCAAGGATATCCAAACAAAAACAATGCAAAATTACTGTACTATACTAAAACAACTTTTGTGATACCATACAGTACTTTTTACTATACGATATTGTAAAAACTGTTCTACAATTTTTGCACAATATCGTATAAGAAAATTTAATATATCTTGTAAGAAAATGAACTATATCGTATAAGAAAGTTTGCTATAAAGGTATGGTAATTTCCGTAACATTAACTGAAATATCCTCGGAATGCTAGAAGTGTACACAATTTACGATATATCTTTTTTCTAAATTCGTGTGTAATTTCGTATTCCTTATCGCTTTAGGCGTGTAATATTTTGGAAGACACGAAACATACACACAGACTGAACAATTTACTGTGTAATGTATCACGCGAGGGATATGGTCGAGTGTCTTTTGTGTTTTCAAGTTTTAATATATATTTCATATATATGGCATTTAACGTTGTTTAAACGGAACAAGATTTAATACTTCTCGTTAATAATTTAGAGTCGGATAATAATTCTCTCTTTTGATATATTATATAGTTCAACATATATATTTGGTCCACTCATATATAGTTGTACGTATACATTCGTTATGTGAGGTTTTTGACATTCTCTCAACGTTTCTTTTATATTCACTGTAATTACATATTCACAATTGTACTTTGTCGACAATCGATGACTATACACAAAATCTGTTCAAAATCACTGGTCTTTACTTTTTAAGAAAACTGTTCAATTATTATATATATAAGTACATTTATATGCACTCAAATATATCGAGAAGATATTATATATATTACTCATATTATTATATTACTGCAGAATTTATCTTTCTTATTAATAAATGCCCTTTCTTCGATCGATCTTAAATTTTTAACTATATATAGATTTATATATTAGTCAAACTACATATGGATTACTAGAATGATTTCAAATTCTTTTATAAAGACGAATTGTCTGTTTGAGCGGAGATATTAATAGAGTAGATTGTTCTGACAAATACGGAAAATTTTAATTATGCCAAGGAATTTTCGAATTATTTTGAAATCTTCGAGAAATCATCGCGTAAATGGGAATAATTGGCGTAATTTTGATTGCTGATTTATTAACCAAAGTTTTCAGACTATTTTACATAAATTTTGATGAAGAAAGTAATATTTGCGATCAGTTTGGGGTGCGAAGGAAAAATTGATTTTTGACGTCGATTAAATATTTTAACATTAATATTTAAATATTTAAGTAGCAAATTTAATTCACGAAATGCTATTATGTTGCCGTTGCTCTTAATCATATAATATTCTTATCTAAATTGGAATAAATTGTTAACTATTATTATTTTTAATATGTTTAACGATAATATACTATTTATAATCAACTCTATGCTTTTAAATTAATTAATTAACTGGAAGTATTAATTTTAAAATTAACAGCAATAATTAATTTAACATTTTTTTAAATTTAGCTAACAATGACTAGATAATGGCTTTAATAAAATGAGACACTTTTTATTTTCATATATAAGAAAGACATTAGTTATGTCGATTATAATATTTCAATTAAAAATAATCCGAAAATTAACACATATTTACTATTTTAATTGTACGTATGCCAAAAATAATATGTATTATTAATAATTTCATCTAAAAATTGATTTGTTTATTTTTATTTCTATTAAGTTATACTTAATTATACATATACTCATAGGTCCATGTAACTTTTTTCTTTATAGTTTAAACATAGTTCGTTATATGTGTAGAAACTTTTATTCGCCAAAATTGTACGTTCAAACTTTCTTGTAACGTTTTAGTTTTCAATTTCACGCACTATTTGAACATCACTTGCTGATTTGAATAATACCTGTTATGAAAGCTTTTTGAAATAAAAATTTGTTTCGACATTTCAAAGGAAGAAAATTTTAGTTGTTTAACCTATAAAATTTTTAATTTAATATAAATATGTAAATAAGTTTTCTATTCATTTATAAGTTTAATAAAATACTTTAACAAAATATATTCAGTTTTGCATCAGAAGTGTTTGTTGGATATTTGAAAGAAAAATTTGAAAACGTAGCTTTAAACCTTTCCATCATCTGAATATTTTTCATTGCATTTATGTACGTTTTTTAAATATTGTATAAAACTTTTGATGCGTGCGTTTAAGAAAAAGAGATATATAGTCCTGTAAAATAATTTCGTAGTATCACGAAAAAACTCATTTGTTTACTTCAATCAACTCTCATACAATTTTTCAGTTCACTGGTTATTTTTAAAGTGCATGATGCTGGATTGAATAGAAGTTTTGTGAATGATTTAAAAAAATCGCATTTAAAGGCAGAATTTAATTTTTTTTAATACCAAGCGAATAATTATGCGTTATATAATATGATTTAACATAAACAAATCAAAAAGTCGACGTTGTCAAAAGTATTTTATTATATATAGCAGTTTATTTGAAAGTTATATTAATGATCACGTGTTTCGCATAAAACCGAGCATAAACATTTCAATAATAATAATAATAATTACACAAAACAAATAGAATAAAAACTCGCGCAGAGCCGATGAATTCGATTCTATAAACAATTCATATTTCGTAATATCTAAAATGAAAATAATAATTTAACATGGTATACAATATGTACCCTAACGACACATCCCCCTTAATGTGCGTTGAGTCGCCGTTGATTCAATGTTTGACCGTTGAATTAACAGCAACATAACATGGCGATTTCGTTCGGGTAATTTGATTATAAATAAAACTATATTACCATATTACGTCACCCGTATTAATGTAATATTCTAAGCCAATGAGATAATGCCGTGAAATAATTTATATAGATTAATAAATATTAAGAAATTGACGAATCACAACGATTGACAAAATTTCGTCACCATTAAATATTTGACTTTCAATTCCAATACGTATTGAAAAGTCTAATTGTTTCAAAATTTGTGTCAATCAATATCCCAATAGAATAGATGGGTTTAATAGCGGACGAAAGAAAATCATATTTTGAATGGATACAAAAGTGAACGTGTAATGCTAAACTTTATTCTTAAATTCAATTTCGTGATTTGCATCGGAAAGGTTTTCGTTTATCGAAAGACGCGTCGCAAAGTTTTAAACATAAATTTAATGTAATATTACATATATATATATATACATAAATATTTGCATCGATATTGAATCGTTTTCAAAGTTTCGCTTCGAGATGGTCGGAAATGAATTAGCGCAAATAATTGTATCCGCTAAAATAAAAACACAACTTTGTTTTCTTTGTTAGTAAACCATTTGGATAATACTAATAGTTCGGTTCAGCACACTCGCGATTGTCTTTCGTCGCAATTTCAATATTTTATTTCTAAAGTTTAATAAAATTTCGCATTACGTTCGTTATTTATAGTCTTTGAAATATAAAAATTTCGCATTTCATTCGAATAAATTATTAAACACAATTCCAAGTTTTTGGCTTCAAATTTGTAAATACACATTCAGTTCATCGACTAACTTTCGAAAGCATTTTGTTTTAAATTAACATTTTTTTCTGACACACGAAAGTCGTCATATTTTTGAATAATAATTATATGTATATTTTTATAATACATTCTGACAAATATAATTGAAACTTATTAACGTAAATGAAGATTTATAAAACAGGGCTCACTGCGCGAGGTAAAAAATTCAATACGACAATCACACAATGCCCTCATTTTGAACTTTCTTATCAAAGTGTATACGTATTTTTATGAAATAAAATTGTTAATAACCTAAATATCGTATTGGTAAATGCAAACAAAAGGTCTAAACTGGGGTACAAAACATCATTAACGTACAATATCCCTACAAGCTATTTTAGCTCAATGTATGTTTATTATTTCTACGTCAATACAGATTTTTTAAATGACACGAGCACAAATTAAAAAATTGTTATCAATTATGAAAATAATGAAGTTCATATTAATCATTCATCGACCTATTCTTCCTCGCTGCTCTGACCTAATTTTGAATAAAATGTGTAATGTAACTTGTGCATAATATTCTAACTATATATGTTTATTCAAGTGTTTATTCAATAAATTCAGCGTAACGTTATAATTACAATGCTTGGAGTCGATTTTTTATGGCAAACGTTACCATTACTTTCGACCGAAATCTTTGAAGAAATAAAAATATTTGCGACATTTAAAAACTGTTTTTCTTTTCTTTTCGTGATTAGCGTAGAGTATAGTATATTTGTATTATATTTGACTATTTGTATATGAATGATTGAAATTCTATAAAGAAAATATTTACTGCAATTTATGTGGTCAAGCTTAATTATTATGAAAGAAGATTAATAACCAATGTTAATAAAATTCTAATACAAGAAGTAGAGCAGATCAGTATTGATCATAGTACTTCTGACAGTTGGGATATTAACTCGATATATATGATATGTAATTGAATTAAGATCATATTGAAAGAATCGAGTTGTCAATCATAATTAAATTATGACACTATGTTAATTAGGATCAAACTACAATATTTTTTTTCGCGTATGAAAATAGATAAAAACTATTTAGATGCTTGAGAAAACAAGATTAAAATAGTTTGAATATATATGATACGGCACTGTCTGTGCATATATTTTTTTAGTAAAATTTCAAAGGTAAGAAAAAATATCAAGAAATTTTTTTTCCATTACGATGGATATTGTGTGTGGAAATAATAATGTAAATAGTAAGATTGGCAATGTAAGTTGCAGATTTTTTTTATATTTTAATATGCATAATGTTATAAAGAATATACCGCAGAAGTATTGGTTTTCATACAAAATTGTTTTGCTATTATTAGTCCTTATAATGTTTGCAGCTACAGTTTTTTAAAGTACAGATAAGGTTATCTGATATTTTTTAGTTTTCAATATAAATTGAATGTATTCTTTTTACAATATTTATAAACATAAATAATTAACCATTTTTTGTATCAGATAAGACATATACGAAAAGTCTTTTCAATCATGATAGTATTATTTATTTTCTTTATACATTTTTTAATAGTATTCTCATTTTATAATTACAATTCTATATGTATAAAATAAAATTTTATTTATAAAATATATAATAATAAATATTTATAGTAATTCTCTGAAATTAGATATTTATTTGTATCAATTTGATCCTCTTGACCGAAATATTTTTTACTGTACGAATATGTAATTTTTGCAGTTTTTTTGCTTACTTATTTAAATATATGTTATATCCTGTACGAATCTAAATTCGTAAATATTAAGTATAAATTTATAATAAATATTAATTATAATATTAATAAATTTAAATATATACACCTCTTTTTCTTCAACTATCCAAATAACCGTATCAGAAATGTGATGAAACGTCAGCATATTGTACAGATGGTATAATGTGCAAAGTAAAAAGCTCAACAAATAACGAAATTCATAAATTTGCAAATTAAACATTTTTAAAAGTAATTTTCACACGTATAAAAAGGTTCCATTATTATTCAAAATAGAATTTTGAAGTGAACAAAGGACTAAAATTAGTTTGTATATGTTAAATTCTTATATATATATATATATATATTTCTGATAAAACTAAATAATACTCACAAACAGAATAAAATTTCATACATTCGTACGAGTTCAAATAATTTAATTTAATTTAACAATTTAACCCTAAAAATGTACAACCCAAAAATTAATGCAAAAAACGATGTTTTATCGTGAAAAATGGAAACAAAACTATGTTCTCAATATTTAAACAGTTTTTTTCAATACGAACTTGTATTTATTTTATTCCAACGTACGTGTTTTAATTTGTTAAAACTTTAAGTATATAATAATTAGGTTTGCAATTAGAACCCAAAACGCGTACTTTATACAGTGAATTGTTTATTCTTACAGCCTATCATACACATGGAAAAATACTACATTATACATTACCATACCTTCTGGCGTTTGATTGATATCTCAGCACGTATTTAGAAAGTGACTATACTTCCAAAGCTATTGTTATTATTTATGATATAGCAAAATTTTCTATATGATATCGTACTTTGTACTAAATTTATTTCAACCCATTATATACACTCAAACAATGCACAGTTTTTAACTTTAGGAATATAAATTTTTATACAAATATTAAATTTGTATTTAATTGAATTCCTTCCTTTTCTGAATATAAAAAAAATTATATAAAAAAATGTAAACAATAATTTGTACATTTAATAATCTCTACATTTATCTCTTTGAACTACTATAATAGAATATAGTTTTACAGTGGTACAATAATTTGTTATATATAACTTTTTTCTCCTTATATATAGATATAGGGTATCATAAAAATAAAATAGTCGAAAATAGTGATATATTATTTAATTTTCCTTTTTTAATAAATTTTTTTTAATAAATCACTATATTTGCACATTTGTCTTGAAATTATTATATAAATATTAACTTTTATTATATTTTTGTCTCGGTGCATTACGTTGATTTAATAAATAATCAATAATTGTTAATCAGTAAAATCGCAAAACGAAGCTTTCGGGATGGAGTTCAAAATTGTTGAAATTAACAGAAATTGTGCAAGATCTTTGTGGAGCCTGCACCCTACGTTCCTGTGGTGGCTTGTCTGCGCGTGCGGCAAAGACTGAAATGTGCGCGTGTCCATTCCGCTACGCACACTAGGAATCAAGTAAACATTCGGAGCAGTGTCGAAGCAAATGATTTTACACGGTTTTGAGCAATTTTATTGACTAATAAGTCTTCGTGCAAGTTCCCACGCGTACCGAACAGGTGACGATTTATCAACGGAATTATGGATTGATTAAAGTTGGCGAATTCTGGCAGTTTGTCGTCCCGAAATTTTGTTTCCTCTCCATTAACATGTCGCGCGTGTCTGTGTCAAGTCAGTATTCGATGCTTTCTATCAACTGCCCGCATGACCGGCTACTATTTTATACGAGTCTACTTTTTATTACGATATTTGACAAGATTTCAGATGAATTTTAGTGCGACAACGTTCGACTAACTTTTCAGCTCTTATTCTTTCTGTTTTACGCTCGCGTCAAGTTAAAAACCCGAATCAAATTCAATTAGATTTCACATCACGCGTATCCAAATTTGATTGTATTTATTTATATATTCCACTTGTCAAAATGTCAAATTTCAAATTCAATCCCGGCGTTAGCTCGCGACGATAAATGTGTGCAATTTTTGTTTAAAATTAAAAATTAAAATATTTATTTATAAAATATTTGTTTGATTCAAAGTAATTGTATATGTTTACGTATATAGGTTTACGAAATGGTTTGTTCATTTCCCACCATTCAGCTTGTTTGCAATAGCATTTGAAAAAAGGGACATGTTTGTTTATATAAACGTACTTCTGTGCAGCGCAAAAAGGTTATGCTTTTGAAATTGCATGATTTTATGTTACAAAATTTTAAGTAATTTCTGCTGTGCAAATTGAATGCAGTTTATAATTTTGTTATAAATAGAAAATACACCGCAACATAATAACTTTGCGATTGTTATTTTTAAACAAATATTATTGGATAATTATGTCAATAACATTAATACCAGCGATAAAAAATAAAGTAGTGTCAAACTTTGTTATTACCAATTTCTTATATACATTTCATTGTTAAATTGCAGCTCAGTATCGAAATACGATTTGTTTTCAAATTGGCGACAGTATACAATAAAGATAATGTTTTAGACGTTAAAATAATATACAATTAAAAAGTGTTGCATTTCGTGACACAAAATGCGATTATGGCTTGATTTAACAAGACTTTCGGAAACAACTAGCCTTTTTGATTTGCATCTGAAAATGTGCCCGGCAGTACAAGCGAAAGATAAAAAAGGATGTCATTGAATGGAAAACGCATTTTTATAAATAATGTTCGGACATTTCGATTGCATTTTTCGTTTGCATTATAGGAGGTCATCGATATTTAGATAAAGCTACTAACGTCATAATTGATATTTACCACTGAAAAGCTGTTAAATGTTTCAATGATAAGTTTGATAATAGTAAACTGTTAATTATTAGTAGATGTTGCAATTCGATGATGACGTCAATGCATGTTGCTGGAGTTACGTGATATTGTTACAATGTAACTTTTGTAATTAGGGAAAATAATTCTTATTTTTAGTCTACCTCGGAGAACAATTCGGAATAATGTTACAGTTCGAGCGAAGTATCCTTTTGTTGTGCCATGGACAGTGCAAAACACAATGCCGTTGAAATTAGTTTTCCAAAAAGGATCGCGCGATTTTCATATTCGCATCTCAATGATTATAATTCAATCCATACCGTTGGAATTATTCCCGGCGAAAAACTGCATGTCTTTAAAACGAGTCCAAAACTTCGACACCTGTATATTGGCTTAGCCATTACGTTAAGCCGATGGAACAAGGAATCTTACTTTACCCTTACATCCGACAGAAAGACAAAAAGACCCGGTTCAGCTGAAAACGTTCGAAAACCGACACGCACTTTTTGTGTCCCGCAAAAACTGTCGTCGAAAATAATATGATTCGGTTTTAGTTTCTTCTTCCTTGTCTATCCTTATCTAGCTTCTTTGTTTATTATTCTTTTTATCATTCTATTACTATTATATATTTCATTCAAGTTTATAATGCAGATTAATCATTTATCACGTTACGTTTAAAAATAGAAATAAAATTTTTATCTCATTTTCGCAGAATTATCGAAATACGAAGATCAACATTCTTCTTGTACGTGTAAAATTATAATTTTAGTCAAATGCACATTAATCATATTCGCAGTTGTAATGTAATTCGTGCAATGACGTTAATGATGGTAACTTGAGCGGTGCGTGGTGACATGTAGACGGTTCTATTTATGCCAAGAAAATGATACGATATACTTTTGCGATTCGATGCTTTAATCTGCGGCATTTCGCGAAAACTGTTCCGCCGTTGTTGTTTGTTTTGTTTGTTTATTTCCTTTCACAACGGGCCGCGTAGTTCACTATAAGTTTACATTCGCAAGCGTTGATTTACCCGTCGCTTCGACGGACCAACGCGCGACTGTTAATTTTGGGCGAAATAAAATTTCACTCGCATTAAAGAATTGGCGTTCAAGATTGGCAATTGCAGCAACAGGTATAATAACATACGACGTATTTTGTGCCAGTCGTGACAAACGAGCCGACAATTCGATCGCAAGCGTTATTAAATATGTTTTTGTCGCGCGACGCGCTTTTTGCCGCGTGACAAAAATGTGATGAAAATTTGTTTTGTAAATTACGCGTTATAAGTAACCAAAGACCCACGTAACGGCTCTGGTTAATAAAGCGCTCGACGATTGATCTTATTCCACTGGCTGGTTTATGAATGGAAACGAAATATTTATTTTTAGATTAACATAATTTCGTGCGTTAAAAGTGTAATGATGCATACAAAAAATCATACACTGTTAAGGTCAGAATAGTCCATTAATGATAAGTGAATCGATTCTAAATGTAAGCACAATTGTATAACTCCATTTACGACACGACTAATAGCCGATGTAATTAATCGATACAATTATGCGGCACGCATATTATATGTTTTCTTTAATTACATTGCATATACATTCAAACAATACAATTACGTATGTTTTAGTCTTATCGTTCAGCAGCGTTGTTAGTTGGTATTAAATTAGTATGAAAATTCATTGTGCACAAATCCGGAAATATCATTTAGATATATATATGTATTGAAAACTATATATATACGTGTGTGTGTACATAATATTATACAGTTTAGTTATAGCACATTTGTTATCAGTAGTACGCGTATTATTAAATTAATTCAATTTTTTTTGGAATGTTACTTAACGCGAATCGTATGAAACTGGATATATAATAATAATTATATCATTTCGAATTAATTTCTACGAGTTTTTACAACCATATACTATTTAGACTTAACAATTACATTGCAATCGCAACAAAGTTGCAAAATTAAACGCCGATTCGATGCGCGGTTTAATATTTTGTGTGTTTATTTATTTTCACCACGCGCGAGTTATTTCATCTTTGTTTAACAGTCGTTGTAGTTGTAAATCAAAGAATGTTGAATTGAAATCTGCGATAGAATTGCTTGATATAGTAATGATCAACTGCACTGTAGCATTGTATTGCATCTATTTCTAATTCCGAATCATAATTAGAATTGAGGTTGTAGCTTCTGTTTATAACCATACGAACCCAATGTCATTTTTTTCACTTTGAACTTTTTTTGTCTTGAAAGTTAACGAAACCTCGTCGTTATATTTTCAATTTTGTTTAACGGGTGTATGCAAAATTAACTGCTTTTGGACGCGATTTTGGATTATTATGAAATAAAAGCTTCACTTTGTTTAGATGAAAAAATGAGAACGTTGGTAATCATTGTGCTGCTGTCGAGCCCTCTGGTTCTGATAAATGCAGAAAACATTTTATCATCCCAAGTGTTCATCATTCCCATCAGACCAGACACTTTTGACTGGACTATGAATGGTAAGAGCAGTACTTTGCTTTGTATATATATACGCATATTAAAATATATATATATTTTTACGAGGGTGCTTAATAATATATTTAAACTGAACGGTATCGGATCGCATCATTACTTAAGGTCCGATTCAATTATGGCAATAAATTAATAATTGTATAATTTCTGGGTCAGCCATATTAGAAGGTTAAATGCTATGTTTGGCTATACGAAACTTGCAAACAGTTAAAAGCAATTCTAAAGACATTTCTACTTTTACTTTAAGCTATAACATAAAAATGCTGTGGATATTTTATTTATTATTCTACTATTACGTTACTTTTATTTTTACAGTAACATTGTACAGTATATATATATATATATATGTCTTAGCTTTTAAGAGTTTTTTTTACAATCTCTTAGCTCTTTTAAACTGCCTTAAATCAACATCAAACGGTTGCTCCCTTCCAAATACTATGAACTTAAAATTTTATAATCGTAGATGCGGCAATCAAAATGTGTTTATTGTTAAAGAGCTTGACGCCAAACTGTTGTGCGTTCTAAATTGGTATACTTTCATTTTAATAGTTAATCATTAAACCATATATAACCAATTTGATCTTAAATAACGTACTTATTTAAAACATAAAAAATATATTTTAATAAATAAAGTATACTTTTTACATTTTTAAAATTGCAATACACGTAAAAAATGATATATTAAAAGTTACTATACACTTAGAGGAAAAATTGTATATTTTAGTCAATAAAACTGAGCTTTAAATAAAGTAGACCATAACTGAAAAAATCAGTTAGTTATACACTGAGGAAATTAAGTGGCAACAACTGCTAAAAAAATGTCTTAGATGTCATGATTTTAAGACAAAACGTGACTTATTTAAGTCATCAGTCTTAATACAAAATAATGTGCATTAGATTAAGACACTAAGGCGTCTTAATTAACTCGCTTTATGTCTTAAATAAGTGTGTATTATATGTTTTTAGCAGTGATAATTACTAATTAAATGGTTACCAATTAGTTTTCTCAGTGCACGGAGACAACGTTTTATCAAAAAATACTATATATTTATTACTACTACACGTAGGATGAGACTTTTAAAAATGAAAATAATACTCTTTATTACTATGTATAGTTACTATATAATATAGTAATTTTTCGTATGGTGACTGCAATACTGAAATTAAATATAGGAATTAAAATCTTTATTTTCAAAAACTCCATCTTACGAGTAGTAGTAAATATAGTAATTTTTGATAAAACGTTTTCTCCGTGTGTAACTGAAAAGATGAGATATTTTGATAGAACATCACTGTAAAAACTGGCGTTACAAAAATGTCTTCAGTCAAGACATTTTTATAGAAAAGATATTATAAGTGTCTTATTATTAGATATTATTTATGTCTTTTGCATGAAAATGTCTTGGTTCAAAACACTTGTTTTAGTAGTGATGGCAGCCAATTATGACACTTGAATTAACAAATTCAGTCAAGTTTACTGAATTTTTCAACTTTCAGTTAGGAACGTCAGTTTTGGCCGCATTACAACTTAAAATTATAGTTATTTTAATTTAACTGAATTTGACAGTTGATACTGGTTTAACTAAACTTTTCAGTAGATCTTATATTAAGTAATTTTTTCTGAGTGTATAAATACCTTTTAAATACATTTGAATGATATCTGAAAGAATATTTAAAAAATTACTGTTCCACTAAAGCAATACTTATTATATATGATATAGAAAACATGTGTCAAAATGCCTTCTCATTTTTATTATTATACTATAGCACAAATTTGATTATGATATAAATAAATAGATTTGCCATTCTGATATACACGCAAAGAAAAAAAGTATTAAAAATTACTCATAAAGTATCAATTGTGTGACAGAAGTGTTGTATTTTGAAATAATACATAAAACTTTAGCAATTTTTACTAAAATATGAGTAATTTTTACTAAAAAGTCAGCAATTTTGATTAAAATATGTGCAATACTTACTATTTTTTAAGTATAATTTAAAAATAGAACACTCCTGTCACACATTTAATATTTTGCTAGTAATTTTTAATACAATTTTTCTTTCCATGTAGTAATTTTTTAAACGTATATTGAACTATTCTACTAATGATATATTTTTTACTATCATATTTTTAAGTTGCTTATTTGCAAAATATGTGTTGAGAATTTTTTGAAGAATCTAAATCTTCAGACAATTTTTATTAAAAAATACTTTTCTTATGCAATTTAGAAGAAATGACAATGATAATCATCAGTCAATCGTTTTCATCATTTTAAAAATATCTAAATTCTATATGATTCACTACTAAAACAAATGTCTTAAATCGAGACATTTTCATTCAAAAGACATATATATATAGTATCTACACGGAGAAAAAAGTATAGCGTAAAATTACTATACTTTATAATAAAGCAGTCAAAAATGACAAGTATCTGCAGTTTTCCAGTATATTATATAATTGTTTAACGTTTTATTTGGTTACTTTGTCATTCCATATAATAAAATTATTATACGTATGGTAAAAATAATCACA
>JABFQC010001494.1:0-19093 GCA_022817085.1 Psilanteris sp. ZL-2020 | reverse complement strand
CAGCTAAGTATCATAAATTACGGGACATTCCGTGGGTTGGTAGTTCGGGCTTTCTATCTCATTGATGCATTGATTCGCGAAACAAAGCGTACCATACTCGACGCCATTCAAGTATAATCTTCATCCAAGTTGTTAAAGGTTTGTAAAAAACCTTGCGATAGCTCTTGAAAAGTATCTCTTGTTACGTCGTACCGATTTACCGTGACTCAAGTACAAAAGCATGCTTTTGCCACTTGAAAAATATGCAACGCGCTGTTTTATTACATGTAATGTGATAACGCACACGAGGTCGTTGCATCCTGAACTTCGGATTTTCAATTTTTAAGAATTCTGGAAATTATATTCGTCTAAATCACTCGTAAATTGAACGTGATTTTCGAAAAAGCCGAATACGTAGATTGTATTGATTTGAATCACTCGCCAACAGATTGGATTATTTCGAGAAAGTCGATGTCGTATGTAATATTGATTTAAATAACTTGAGATCTTCTTGAAAAAATAGAAAAATTTGCTGCAGGAGATTATATTGATATGTCATTTGTAACAATCTAAAATATTCTGAAAAATTAAACGAACGTATATATTAATCTATATCACTTGTGATATTATGATGATGTTCAAAAATCAACCCGGCATGTCGGATATTATATTGATATAAATCACTTGTGAACAATCTGAAATACTGTAAAAAATTACGCCGAAGAATATACTGATCTATATCACATATTAACCTAGACGGCATTACTAAAAAATGCAAATACTATTTTACTATAAGCCCATTTATCAATTTAAATTTATAATCTGGCCTTGTCAATTCACTTATTGTAGGCATTTATGGTTTTATATTTGCATAAATTACGAAATGACTTCATTTGAACTCGCAAATTTGTGTTTTATGTTATATTTAAATAATATAAGCATAAATTTGTGCGTTACACTTAGTCAAAATTGAAAAATGATGAACGGATAAATATTTGTAAGGTCAATTCCTGCGTTGCAGAATTCAAAGAAAAGGGAATGCACTCGAATGTTTTGCATTAAAGTAAATTATACTGCAAAAATGAATGTTAAATTAGAGAAGTTGTTCAAAACCGCATTTAACTATTTCAACGTTGCTATTAAAAGGTCCACTTTACGAGCACCTTTAGTTTACATAAACGAAAGTTCGAAAGCAATGCTTAAACCAACCCAGATTAAACCTCGGATTGTCAACACCAATCTCAAAGCAAACTATTTAAGCTGTAGCACAAACTGTGTCTGTCTTTTCCGCCGATCTAATCTGTTAAATTTACTAGGATTTTCCGTATATCCAATACAGTAAGTAATTTCAGAACTACTTAACATTTAACTTACTATATTCATTCAAATTGAACGTTCATTTATTAGAAACGTAATCACTTTTCATATAATCAAATTCTATGTACATTTGTAAAGAAGATACAATTCATTTATATATATATACATATATATATATATATATATATTTTAATAAGATAATTGGTAGTACATAATTTAATGTGTTAATTTTGGAATACACGTATTTTACCTTATTATATAATATGCAGTTTCATATTTAAACGTGTTAAAAATGCATTAACAAATGTTGTTAAGTTGAATTAATTCAAAATTGAATCGGTCGTGATTTAATAGTAAAAGAATATGCAATCTACATTCGGTTATTCTCTTTTACGTTAAAGTTTGAAATCTCATTTATTTCACTACTTACCGCCGAAACAAAATGTATACTTGCATAATTTAACGGAAGGAAAACAACTAAAATTGACTATTGAAATCAGCTCTTATGTTTAATGTTGCAGTTTTTCAACCAAATTATAAAAATAAATTATTTTACGAGTGTGGGATATAAAATATGCTGTTTATTATAATTTGGCGTAATATTTTCCGATGTATTGTGTTATAACGTGCAACATAAAATGAGCACGCAGCATAATTATAGAATTTTGATACATCTCAAATCTCCTCTTACTTTAAGGAATTACTTTGATAAGGTTGTTGTAGCTACTAAAGTAACATGAACTCGACTCACAGATGTTAAATATTGCTGTTAAAACGTATATTAATATTACATCGAATGACTTAATTATTAATTATGAAGATTTAAATATTAGGATTATTTATTAATTGTTGTTATAAAATAATGGATGATATGTATTTTTAAAAGCAGATAATTTATGTGTATATATTGTTAACACTTTTAAGAAAATTATTTAAAGAAACTATTTAATTAATTAATTAATTAATTTAAAGAAATTATTTACTTTAAAGAAATTATTCTCACAATTTCCAGTTCTTGTGTCCAATAAAAAAATAAACAAACTTCAACACGCCAAATAAACAATGTTATGATGAGGCCATTTCCCCTTTGTTTATTTTACTATTTTATATTTTTTGCATCATTCTTCAATCTTTTATAAACATATTAAACTCTTGAGTCTCTTGAGCCAGATGATAATTACTATATATAAAACATTTTATTATCAGCGCATATAGTGTATTAAAATATATCGTATAATCTCCTTCATATATATAAACATATAAAACGTCAATCTAATATCGTTATCATGACAACATTAAAGCAGAACTTTGTCGTTTTTAATTAAATTGATTACATCACGAAAATGATCTCCTATTACCTATAATCGATTGTACATGAAACTTTGCCTGGATTCGCAGAAAAATATTCAACTTTGGCCTTAGTTAATATTGTGCACGTTAAAACAAATTTACAAAGAACAGCAATAATTTTGGTCGTCTGCCAAGTCGAAGGCACCCCTTACAACATAAAAGTACCTTTATTAATTGACTAGTCATTCCTACCTCGAAATCGAAAATCCTCCTAACATCGATACAACGCGACTTTCTATCTTATTCATAAATGACTCTTGACTATATAAATAATATATGTATATTTAATACGAGAAAAAAAAATCATCGACAGATTTTCGTTGAAACTCGGTATAATCCGCAAAGCCTATTGCCATTCCATTTGGAGAACATATGTAATAAATACCATTACATAACAAGAGTATAATTAAGATACATAGATACACGAGTACACGCTAACAGGATTTCAAATAAAAATAGATTAACATTAATAACATCATCATCGTGTTGTTTATCCACGCACACTGCGCATTCCCCAAACTCGATTTATAATTCTTATACTTCGTTCCACGTCTCAATGTGATATTATCAAATATTTGTGCAACTTCTATTTGAGTTATTATTCTGATTCCTCGAAATCGATTTGATAGCTATCAGATCGTAGCAAACGAATTACATTGCGTTTCGCGAGATGAACGCTTTAAATGTGCATGAAAGTTCGTCTCTGAGTGTACGAAAACAAGTTATGAAATCTATAAGAGAAAACGTGTCGCAAAGTTTCTTTGCAAAAGAGGTGGTATAAACGTACTTGGGGCAATTTTCGATAGGTCACCATGTACTCTTTCAGTGAAACTTTATTTAATCCTATTCGTGTAGATACGTTTGCAAGAAACCCGACTAACGTGGTTTGTCACGTACAGGCTGCTTCGTGACGCGATTCGTATCGTGAGTTACTCAACTGGATACGTGCGATCGCGGTTTGATTTCATTTTTCAAATGCGTTTATGTCCTGCTCTGACGTCGACCGTGCAAGATTCCGCCAATATCTTCATTTTACCGTCATTAACCCCGGTTGACCATCTCGACTAATCCGCACGGTTCTTTGAAAACGTCTTTTTGCCAAACTTTGGATCGAACGGATTCATCAAATTTCCCACTCAAATTTGCATGACTGAAATAGTATCGTAATCGTACAAATCTTCTCGTGTAATCGGTTAATGACATCGTCGCGCATTTCATAGCTTCGAATATCAAGCGTTTATAATATATTGATTTTATTTATTCATTACTCAAATTGTTTCCGGTTATTGCGTTATTCATCGCGTCTAATACGATTTCGTGTTTTCCGCGCGGTAAGTTTCATTTGATTGAATTTGCACTTTGTGGCCATGATTGATTTTTTTGTTTTTCTGCATTCCCTTTTTTATTATTATTTTTCGTACACAGCATGCGCTAAACTTGATAAAACTGAATCTTTAATAAGAATTCCTCCCGAGATACCATACACTCGACCTCAGTAAATTATTTTTTGAATGAAACTGCTTATTCTATTATTATCCTTCGTCTACACGAGACTCTTTAATATTCATAAGGAGAGTATTAATTAACCGAAAAGCGTTTAATCTTTTCGTCAAAAAATTAATAAAAATCGCACTTTTCATTGACGCTTATATCATGAGGTATTTTGCTAGTTTTTTTTCTATATGATTTAGTAATAAAAAATCATAGTCTGCGCGTTAAGCCAAATATAATAGACATAAAACGAATTCTTAATAAGAGATTCTATTTACAGTATAACGAAGTCCTTTTGAATTTGAATTCACGCGAGGAGAAAAGGTAATCATCAAATGTGAATCAAAAATGTAATAAATTCGTAAATTAATTTAACTTATCGAACATAAATGAACGAAAATTATTCTTCTGTTCATAATGGCAAAATAAAGCCTATATTTGTAATAAATCATTTAATGGTAAAAGCACGATAGCTACCCCAAGATCATTGTTTGTAATGGCTCCGTAATGTTAAGGAAAGAAGATGAAGGACTGAAAAGAATGTGCATCCTTAAATGTATATGTGTGTGCTTGGCTAGGTACACGTTAATTTACATAAAGAGAAGTTTATTGTTATAAAGGATTTAACCATTGAAAAGGGAAGGTAAACTTTCAATTTTCAAATCTCAATCATGAATTTTAATTACCTTTAAATCTCGTCAATTTTATGGTTTCGTGTATGTAAAACACAATAACGTGACCAGTAATCTAAATTGAAACTTAGCAATTATTATTCGGCAAATGTACCATCCCTGTGATCGTGATCGTGATTGCGATCATGATCGTCATGGTTATCGTCATCAAACTTCGACGAAACTCACCACAAAGTGCACATCGACGGTTCGATGAAGACTCCGGATTTAATTGCAATCCAAATCACGATCATTGTTCCAATGTTATTTTGACTGCGTTCGAATTATTGATTTTAATCACGATCACGATTACAATCGCCGTTGTCGGGCGCTGTTAGTGCAGGGGCGATTAAGATTCGCGTGTTGGTTATCGGTTTGATCAATCTAGACGTTTATGGTGAATGATAAATAAAAATTATCTGTAAAAAATTATACTTCCCCGAGGAGAGAAAAAAGTTTCTGCAACATCCTCTTCTAATTAAGATATTATACTATATTTTTTAGTAACGTTAGCATATAAACATAATTTCTATTAATAATTACAGTTACTTCTATACGCAATTCATAGACATTTGATAATTTTCTTATATGGTTGTCAAATGCATAACCATTTTATGAATATTTAACGAAATTATAAAACATATAATGTCTTTATCTGCGCTTTACTGTAAGTATTATTAATTATTGCTAAACTTTATCTACATGTAAACTATATTGTATTTCTCTTTTAATATATAAAACAGAGTGAATTTTGATGTTATATATGTATATTTAGTGAAAAATGTGGTATATGAAACGTGGTTTCATGGTTCTAGATAAGTATAAAGTAAACGGAATTTAAAAGATAAAAATCTATTCTTTGTACATTACAAGGTTTTGTATGTAAATTTTATGTAATTTACAATAAAAATGCAATACGTTCTGAATTACGTCACCTTTTTGTTAGTCAAGATTACTCATTCCTAAATAATTTTCTACCACTTTAATTGTATTACTTGTTTAATCAATTGAGAAAAGTAAAAATATAATTACATATTTATGATCGAATAAAACAATCATCATTAATTAACTGAATTAAACTAAGTAAGTAAAAAAATTAAAAAATGATTATAAATTAATATTACTTAAATCGAAACTTTTTCTTTATAACCAACGAACAACTTTAAACAATTCTAACAGTTAAAACACGTTGCATTGTTGCCAAAATCAGAATCCAACATATGCGCAATGAGACCTGGCGTTCAACGTACATAAACTGTAGTAAAAATGTTATATGAATACTTTTCAAATGGATTGAAGCATAATGATATTTCATGATTTCATTCATGATTCTTATCGTAATAATATAAACGTTTATTTCGAAAATCATGAAATTTCAATATATGAATGTTTATTATGTTTGATAATAATTTAAAATAAATAAATTTTGTATATACAAACAAAAATGTCCACATTAAATAACTTTAGTCATTCAAATTATTATATATTATATTAGTTATTATAAATAATATTTTTAATTGTATGATCTAAAATGTTAAAACTTGACGCAATAAAGTAAATTTGTTTCAAGTTTATAAACTATTATGGAAACATAAAATATTATAAAATATCATATTTATAGATTTATTAGAATATCATGATTAGTATTATAATAATTACTATGCTCTTTAGAAATTAATCATAAAATATAGCTAATTTGTCTAGAAAATATTGTATTGCATAGAAGATGTATAATCATTTTTAAATTATTTGTTTCATCCATATCCCACAATGCTATAATATACAGTCATATTTAATATAACATTTTTCTCCATGTACAAAACTCCAGTCCATGTAACTCCATGTAAATGACTCTAATCATAATACTGTTACTTATAATTGAACATATACTAATTGTTAACAGAATTTTGTACCTATTGAATAATATAATTCTGTAATACAAAGACTTTTCTATTTATTTTATTTATTTCATTTATGTATTATATTTAATTATAATCTAACTTTCTATTAAAACAAACATTAAATTTGAACATTAAATTACAAAATAATTTTCTCAGTTAATTTAAATTACTTTACACGTTTCGTATAAATTTTCCTAGAATTTTGCATTCTGTTGTACCATACTTATAATTTTCCTCGTTCCCAGACATCTATAACTCGAAATTGATTACAGCCATGTGCAATTATGAATTTCCAAATTAAACTTTATCTCATTCAAAATATTCGTGTCTAAAAGGGACCCGTCAGGAATTCGCAAATAAAGTTGACAGCGTTATCAAAGTACGAGTAATTGTAATGAGAAAATAGAAATCCGTTAAATAAGAGAGTTAACGTTTTTTATTGCACGTATCAAGACACAAGACTATTACGTTGCACAAGTATTATTAGGAATTGCCTTCATTGTGCTAGCTATTCATTAAAAATAAAAATTGCTCAACATATGCAATTATTCTTTTCTGTGCTAATTAAAATAAATTACAAAAAGTAAACTTGAAAGTAAACCTAATTTAGCAAGCACTATAAAAACCACTTTTGTAAAACATACATTGAAATTAATTCATGCTAACAAGAAGAAAAATTATCCTTCCCAGGGCGCAGTATATTAAATTCGGATAGAGTCAGCGGTGTGTTAAAACAGTCGATTTTCCTGCTGCAAGTAATAAGACTGAAAAAAGGCGAGCGCCGGCGTAACAAAAAATAACAATTGCATGTGTCTCGTTTTAAAGAAGGACGCTTTTTCATTGGTAAAACAGGCCAGCCGGAGAACATGATGGTCGAATCGCAATAAATTACTGAGAGTCCCGGTTCGCTTCTTACAGTCTGGTTCTTATCTGACTCCGCTCATATAAACGCGGTTTGCGCGGTCGGTTTAACGATTCTACTTCAAAAACTCTTCCTTCGGCACTGCATCGTAGGGATTTATATCCCCGAGAGTTGCAAGCAATCTCGGCCGTGTTTCCGAAAATTCGAGGGTTCTCTCGAATGCATCGAACAAAGTCGGAATTGACCGAGTACTGTGTACAAAACACGTTATTTTGTCATCGCGCAAATTCATTTGCGCGTTTGCGCGGCGCACATGTGACATTTCCGCTTATCGGTTGAATTTACGCGATTCATTAAATATACAATTGCTCGTTGATTCTGTTGGAGCTACGAAGGTGGCGATGCGAGTACCAATCGAAAACATCGACATAGAACCGCGTAATTATATAATGAACTTGGATTACACTTTTTTAAACGCAATGCATGGCGCTTTTGCGACAAAATTACGAACATTTAATGATGCCAAGGTCATTATTGTTTTGATGCGCGCAAACCGTGACCGTAAATATTATTGTCTCTCGTGCATCGTAAACAGCGGCGAAAACGGACAAACCGTTGCAATCAATAACATTTTCTTTGATTATTCTCAATTTTCAATCTGTTTGATTTACATCGCTTTTACGCTATTGCGTTCGATTTACAAATGAAAGACCCCGGGTTGAATGGTTCACTAAATAAAACAAACATTTTAGGTGTCAATATTTTAGTCGGAAGTCATTATTATTGCTCGACTTGCCAATAACTTACAGCGCTTAAAAGCAAATATAAAAATATTACACGCATAAACGAAAGACGTAAAAACTTAAATGCGCTATAAAACACGCAAAGAAACTATTTTGAATGTAACGATCTCGTTGCTCTGCAATCTCGGTTGATGGCGCATTTGCATATTAGTAAATAAAATTTGACTCTGCATGAAGAATTTTTGCAGCGATCTACAATTCGGACGGATTTTAAGTCACCGCCTTACACATAATACGCTAATTTTCACAATAATGCCAGAAACGTTGCATAATTGACATAGGTCGTTGAAGTTGGCGAATATTGTTTCCATCGAGCAGTTGTTGTAATGCAGAATAACAATTTCCGCATAATATTGTAAGGTTAACACGCTGAAACGTGTCAAGTTGTATTGAAAACAAATGGAAAGAAAAGCCATATGTTTTAACTTGACACTGATTCAACGTATGTAAATGCTTAATTTCATACAACACAGGATTGCAAATATAACACTGCTAACAATAATTACTGTCTCACTATTACATACTCACTCTAATTACGCGTAGGATGTAATTATAAAATAATCACATTTCATTAGCTTTACGTGTGCCGTACTTGGCAGCGAATGCAAAAAGGTTGTATTTGCATACAACATAAATACAAGTGTCACGTAAAGTATTTGAAATTATCATACCTTGATTTATCTTGTAGTAAACACAAATATTATCTGTCTCTAAATATTTAATCCAGTACATAATCGCGTAAATTATTAGAATACGCGGGTTATGAAGTTTCAATTTCGCGCAATTGTAATAACCTACGAGAGGACATATTAACTATGAAAATTTCGGGGACCGCCAATTTATATAGGGATTCAATTTTTGGATGGCAAGGTGCCTGTGGAATGATAATTAAATGCAAATGCAATTTTCCACTTCTTTAAGCGGAAGCATCATTTTCATGACTACATATTGAGAATTGTAATTAAAATTTTATTAAGCCGCGAAATAAATTTTTTAATGACCATATGAAAAACTGTTGAATTTCATTGGAAAACGGAAACTCGAGTCGTGCGAAGTTATACACGCAGATAGTCAAGTGTAAAACGCATGTGCGTTAAGAGAAGCGCGTCGAAAAATAATTGGAAGTCAGGTTTTATAATTTTAAGCGATCTATAGGAATATACAAAACGTTAAGTAAATTCTGAACTGTCACTCGTATGATACTTTTTAGTTTAAATATTTATACGGTAGAGACCTCGCATGAAAAATTAACGAGACACTCATAAAAAATGCGAACCTGAATATGGTGAAGTATGAGTCTGTAAAAGTTGTAAGACGTTACTCGGGATACTGTCATTTTTAATAATAATCATTGAGAATTTTGAGGAAAAACTAGAATGAAGCTACGATGAATGACAAAATCGCAAGTACCGAAAATGAAAATGTTAACGTATTTACTACGTCAAAAAAAGAACATAATTTGTTGAATATATATATATATATATATATTCATCTGTCAGTATCATAGAATTGAAATGTATTTAAAGATATAATATAATTTATTTTTATATTAAGATAAGTATAGTATTACGCATCCGAGTATCTATTGCTCGTAGGGATTTGATAAAATTGTATGTAATATTACTCTTTGTCTGCATTTATATATAATGATTATTTATTTTTAAATATCAAAATGAATTCAAAATAGCCTAATCATAGTAATCATTCGATTAAGATGGATTATTTTAAAATGCAAAAATTTTAGCATAAATTTATATTTATGTGAAATTTATTTCAATATAGGTTGCATGGAAGATGATTCAACAAAATCATATGAAACTTTTATTTTTTTTCATATTTTATACAATCAACGGAGTTTGGTAGTATGCTGAAAGGCTTTGGTTTACGACGCCATCGTCAATGGGGCGATGTGCACATTATTTAATAGAATTTTATTCATATAACTTTGTGTTTATAATAATCGTATCTGCAGTTAAATAAAGAGGTTTTACGAGTTGTGCTACTTCACATTCTCCTGTCGCTTTATTTTGTATACACAACCATAGTGAATCTAGATTCCATAGATTTATGGTATGAAATCTTTCGGCTAATTAATTTAAACGAAGTTGTAAATGAAATTAAGTGTTAAATTGAATATCATGTTTTGTTTTGAGAGTATAATGGTATATGAATTATTAATTGTATGCAATTATAAGAAATAAATATGGTAAATTAATAGTAAAATATAATATAAACATAAACATTTTATGAAAATAAAGATAAATTTTTTAAAGTAAATCTTTAATGTAAAATTTTAAAGAAAAATGATTCGTTTTAAACATTTAAATATTTTTTCTATTCAGCTTATTCAGTATTTTATTATTAATGTCCTGTTTTTAAATATTTACTTTTACTAATGTATTATTATAATTTAATACAATAAGTAACAACTTATTGTAATGACTTAACGTGGTACTCGTAAATATAAAAAATATACTTTTTATATAATCAAATATTCATACTAAACTCGTTATGTTTTCGTTATAAAACATATTTATTTCCTGCATATCCGATTGAACAAATTTAACTATCTAAATTGTAACTGAATATTATAAAAACATTTACTATAAACACAGATATTATCATGTATTTTTATTTTATTTTTATCAACACCGGTAGGAGTTATAAAAATCAAAATTAAAGTTTAATTATTAAAAATAAACAAAGTTGATATTTAATATTTTATACTACACAAAACAAACAAATAGAATTATTTACTATCTGAATTTTTCAATAGAATAACAAAAAGATCATATTTAACAAATCTGTGCCCTATTAAAAATGAAAATACATTTGCAATATATTACCATTATATATTTACAATGTATTTTTTCATAGAAAAAAATATTATAAATTGTAAATATTGTTGCAAAATATTAGTAAACATCATTCATAAATGTCAAATATATTTAATTTTTTATACATATATTGCCAGAAATTATACTAATAAAATAATATTTTTATGTTTACTAAGGCTCTGTTTATTTACGTAACTTTACGCCCAAGGTTGGTCTAACATCATCGACGGTTGACCGAAGTTAAATGTCGATGGGCCACAACATTAGTAGCCAAACTTTAACATAAGCTTAGGCCATGCTTGGCCCACGCTTGACATGTTTTCCAAAATAATTTTCGGAACCATGTGCCAAACTTGGGCCGTTTATTTTGAACTGGCAGACTAAAGATTTTTCTATATGGGCAATTACCAAAAAATTTACTACTATAAATGAAACCGCACGAATTATAAATTTCTCCAAACATATCTCCAATTCCAAAATATTATTCTTCGAAGTACTCATTTGCGTCTATTATCCTTAAAAGAATTTGAGCAGTATTTTTTGCACTTAATTGGCAATCAGCAAGAAAATAATTGTTAACGCACCCGTACATAGAATAAATTCCGATAATCAATCCATTATTACAATCGTTTCTCCAGAGCAAATGCTGCGTTTAGCATAAAGAGAGCATGTTAACATGTTCCATATCGCATGCTTGTGGTTCGTGACTTTAACTTCACCTGACTTTTAACATTCGACTGGTTTGATGATTGACAGATTAATAAAAGCGCTTGACGAAATTCAATACCTGTGATCGTAAAAAGATGGTTTCTTCCAAAATAATAGGTTTGTCTGTCACGTGGTATATACACCAAATTGCCATCTCTGAGATGGTCCCGAATACATGCACCTTGGTCGTTTTTTGTGCAACAACAATCAGCAAAATATGTGGCGTAACAAAACCAGAAGATATCTAACGTACAAATAACACACAAAGAACGCGAGCGCAATCAGAGGCATCTGAAAAAAAATTAATAAAACTACATATTGTAGCACAACGGGGAAGCACAACGACGCTAAGAATTCCGTAATTCAGATTCGTTTTGATTAAACGTACCGTGATGTCTTTCAGCGTTGGTCACGTATTAAGAGAAATAAGGTTAAATAAGCGATGTTTCGAGGGATGAGATGTTGTCTTTTTGCTCTTTCGTCCCTTTGCCGATTTTCCGTTGGCCCATTTCTCCTTCCGAGCGGAAACTAATACTCTTGTCAAGATAGATAATATCTGTTTGTCGCGCGCGCGAGAACTAACACGATGGAAGGCTAACCGCAGGCACGTATGCTATTCGCATCTACGATGATCAATACGAAATACACGGACTGGTGTCAGAATTGAGCGGAAACCGAACAAATTTCCCAATATTTCTCTTTAAATATCTCTAATGGCTTTTCTCGGTTTTGAAGCTTCGGATAATTCGAATGGCGTCAATTCTTCATTGAAAATATACCGAATTCAATTCAAGATAATTAAAGCGTCTTCCAATGCCATTGTGTACATTTAATTGGATTTCTATTAATTGAGTTGCAGTCGTTTAACTCCATATTACTTATTGGACATAATGCGTTTAATAAATTTAATATTGTTTTGTTCGTATATTATATCGGTCAACAATACCAACTTGCTGATCTATGTTGATCAATCGATGTAGCTTTTTCAATGTATGGTTGACCATTCGCTTTGGTAGACATTTTCAACAATCAACAAACAATGACAATTGTTCATTTCAATAGACTTTTTTCGTTTTAATTTTTAATCAATTAATTCAAGATTTTATGAGGTGTGTTTTTAAACCGAAACATAATGATAATGAGTAAACTCATGAATAATAAAAACGTGGTTTTAACTGTCAAGCGGTTCAAATGCTTGAAGAATATTATTAAAAAGAATCCATATACAGAAATATATAACATAAATAAATAAAAAATAATATATAGCAAAAATAATATACATATCTTAATAGTATTATTTTGTATGTTTACATATTTTGTGTCTTTGTAAAATTGTACCAAACGTTG
Source organism: Psilanteris sp. ZL-2020 (assembly GCA_022817085.1). NCBI lineage: Eukaryota > Metazoa > Arthropoda > Insecta > Hymenoptera > Scelionidae > Psilanteris > Psilanteris sp. ZL-2020. The sequence continues at coordinate 5,827 of JABFQC010001494.1, read as the reverse complement.
TATCAACAATCCATGACATAAAATAATATTTAAATTCTACTCTACCCCTACTAGCACAAATATCACACAATATCCATAATATATCAATGTCATATCAATTGTTCATTTTTTTTGAAAAATTGGACTAGATAATTGTGTGATATTTTGTGGATATCTCATAATATTTGTGCATGTAGGGATATAATCGTTCTAATGTTTTGTCGCAAACAACTAATACTAATATGTTTAATGTTGATCCATTAATTATATTTTTAATTATTATATAATCGTTAATTACCAAGCAATTCTTGATAATCAAAATGCTATTCATTATTTTACATGTGCTTGCAACCATTATTCCCAAGTTATAAAATCACATTTAACTCGAATATATCCTACCGCGACGAGATCATGTAAATGGCTAGAAATTTTAAACACGATGAAAATTTATTGCACCACTTTTTCACCCAAACTTCTGTTGAATAGTGCAAATAGTCGAACATTAATTTCCATTAATTTATAAAAAATCAATTTACAATAATTAACTTGAGCGAAAGAAACGAAAAATCAATAAAATATATAATGTAAACAGGACACAATATATGTTGTTATTTTTTCAGTACTATTGTATACCTCCTAATATCACTTGTTTACAATAATCGATATTACTTATTCCTTACATCATTATATAGTCTGCAGTTATCGAATTTTATAACTTCCTACTCGTTTTATAAAGAAAAATTATGTTATTACTTTTTATCTGCATTACAACACATGGTTACTGGATAGAAGGTTATCAACACCTGTAGTCATACTATCCAACATCTTTCCTCATTTTTTTTATTATAATCTGAAAAACTGGCAACACGATACAACTATATTTTGGTTTAATACGCAAAACACGGTATTCGAAATAATACCATCGTGGAGAATCATCTAATCGAATATAATAACCATCAGTTTCTACTGCTTGTTATAACAACGATTGCAGGATATTTTTAGTGCAATAGGAATGATGTGATTTACACCTTGTAAGGGGAACAACGCGTACAATTTTACGATGAGATATGAAGCTGATATTACTGTGATATCAGAGAAATATCGTGTTGAGTCGGAAATTATACGCTGGATATAATTCGCGTGTAACGAACATGCAATATTGTAATGAGATATTGTTTGATCTCTGTAATATTGCTGTAAGTTTAAAGGAAACTGAGTAACAATGAATAAAGCTGGCATGAGTTGCAAAAAGAGGTATAATTAAAAACTCAAAAAGTCGAGGTTAATCAATCTGTGTGACTAATTCAAAAAAATGTCTATAGAATAATTAGTGTTGATTGAACAACTTACACTAACGTGATACTCGGATCAAGGGAAAAATCAATTGGTAATACTGAGTTATACATTAATGCTTCATAGGTTAAAATGACATGTAGAATTATTGTCACCGTATTTTACTTACTGATTAATTTGATTCAGCCAATCAACAGACGAGTCACCATTTTGAAATATAAAGACTGGATATGCTCAGAAAGTTTAACTTTTTATGTTTACAATATTTTGTTATATTCCATGTAACAATAACAATAAAGCAAAACAAATAATTAATTTGAAAACAGTTTTTAGTATTTGTCGTGTTTGCTTCATAAAAATGTAGACGCCGTAAACTTATATAATTCGATATTTCATGCTGTGTCTGTTAAACTTATTATCAAATTTTTTTAATCTGAAACAAAATGCAAAGTTTTCCACCAAATTTCTTACAATCGTCCTTGACTACAAGTTTATCGTAAATAATTTCAAAATTATATTTCAGGCAACTTTCTTTCGGTTTTAATATGCTCGAAGACATGATGCACTGCACGAATGTCAACCGAAATGGTTGTCATAAGGGAAACGTAAATATTATTTACGTATTTATAAAGCGGATCAAGGGATATGTTGTGCTTTTAAAAATCAATAAGAGATAGGTATCATTGCAATTTAGAATTCTCTTATCTGACGCGATTGTTTTGTGTTTCAAATATGATATTGTTTAGGGAACAGCAAAATGAACACGTATTTTCGTAACAACTATAAATCTATGACGCCTTATCACAACCGACAATACTACCATACGTTTTTATGAAAGTAATGGATTTTTTCGCTTTCCATGAATATAAGTCATGGAAGAAAGAATCGTATTTTTTCATAGTTGAATTTTTCAATTGTGTGTATGAACAATGTTGTAAATTATTATATTTTCTTACTTTAAAAATCAAATCGTAATTTTTAAATTATAATATCAAATATTTTTACAAAATTTATGGCTATTATACCTTACATAATATGGAAAAGAGATACTTTATGCCTTATTCCGGAAAAACTTGTTTAAAATTTTTGAATTTTTCAGGGAATTATTCGCAACTATAATGAACAATAGTTATAATAAATAATTGATGATATAGTGATTTAACTATTAAACTTTTAATTGCAAAAGAGTATTAAAATTTCTTTAATGAAAATTAATTTAATAAATTATAGTTAGAAAAATTATTTTATCTACATTTCTGGTAACATGTAATATTATGATTATTATCCAATTGTGTAAACAATTTAGAATGTTTCGTTGCAGATATGAGAACTTTTTATGCGTAAATCTGAAGTATTTAATTACCAAAATATATCTCTCTTTTAATATAATATTATTGAATAGATTGCTATATATGTCATAAAACTTTATACATCAATACGCTACAAATATTACAAATAAAATATTGCTGCAAACTGTGGGAAACATTTGAAACTAAGTTTATGTAATTAGATATATATCCAATGTTTTCCAGTTAGTTGTATTACAGCAATGTATAATAACGTATTGATGGAAATTTATCTCAAGAGTCTGACATTAGTTCGTTTCATGAAGACTGAAATCCTGCGCGGGTTTACGACGTACGTATTACCGAACTAACATACCCGTAGCAAAACAAAACTAAACATATATTAGCAATGCATCCCCAATACATTATCGGAGAAATCTATATATATTTATCAATATATGTAGTACACGGGGAAAAATAGAGTTCAAATTTTTTCTGTAAAATAAACAAAACTGGACGCTACGTTTTAACTATATATAAATGTCTACTAAATTTTAACAAAAATGTATCATAAACACACACTATAACAAAATAATGTAAATATTATGATTTGTAATTCAATCGAAAATACTCTTAACATAAATAATTGTGATTAATCTATACCTTAAATAAGTATATATATAATATGTAATTTAATAAATACAAATATTGATAATACATTTGTTCACAACTATTTTGGTCTGTATAATCTATTTATGTTTTATATTCAAATAAGTAATTAAAATATTTTAATTACACGATATTTTAAAACTATATCTATATAATAAACTTATATATCATTATTCATTTCGGAATGTATCCGAAAAAATATAAATATAATCTAAGGAACAATCAATATTAATATTGAAAAGTACATCAATATTTCTTTCACCATAAAAGATATTCGGTTTGCTGTATTGAGTTCAAAAAAGTAAAGATACTAGATTAATACGAAAAATGAAGTTTATATTATTATGCTGACGCGAGTTTATGGAATTAAGAAAGCTAAAAAATTCTATACAAAAATGTTCTGTTCATTCTGCACATTATTAATCATTAATATTGGAATAAACAATTATGAATGTAAAAAATTATAGACAGTCTCGTTCATATAACATATACATAATAAAAAGTATTTTCAAATCCATACGCTTATTGTCGAATCAAAGCAAAATGTAATATAGTGCGGATAATTATATGAATCAACGGATTTTTTTCTTATTCCGTTTTATTTTATATAATTTAACAAAAAAATGTAATCGATCCATTGTATCTCTACAAATGAAATTACTTGTCCCAGGTAATGACTACGAGACAATCTTATTCCAAAAAGATTAGAAAGTAGTTCTTGGCTTGCACGATGAATAATTACTGTATGGCTAACGAATAATGTAATTTGGACGATGCCACTAGGTCCACGCGATGAGCAAGAAACAAGCACATTATCAATTGAGCTGCAGGTGCTTCCAAATGAGGAGAAAAAGCCACGGGTTCAGGCTATTCAGTGAAGATCGCTAAAAAAACCTACGAATAAATCGATACTGCGTCATAGTCGCTGAGGGTTTTGTATAACTCACTAAACGTTATATTCTCATTATGCACACTACGGATATTGAACTTATTTGAGGTGAAAAATAAATGGTATTGATGCAGTGTTAAATATACTCGAAATTACAACACCGTCTTTTTGAAGTGCAAATGCCTTTTGTAAATTGGAAATAAATAAAGAGATTTAAATAATAATCATTGATAGTTCAGAAAAAAAATGAATATTCAATCGTAGAGTAATTTTAAATATATATATATATATATATATATATATATATATATATATATATGTATATAAAAATATAAATATCGATTTTTTTGAGTAAAATTTATTTTTATAGTGTATGAAAAACTTTCATTTATATTTACAAGATGAAAATACTGTTTAATAATAATGACTGAATAATCTTCTAGATACTTCATATCTGATATCATTTTATATTGGCTATATGAACTTGTCACCTAATTAAATTCACTTATTTTGTCGTCTTGTTTTTCATATAGCCTGTGTAAATTTTCTAATTTTATTATCTTATCAGCTTAAAATATGTTGATGTGAAGTTTGTAGATTAGGTTCTATAATTAAATTTCGACTTAATGCATAATTTATAAAAGGAAATAAATATTATCAATATATGTTTTTTTAATAACAATATACGAAAAAAAAGAAAAAAAATTGAAAATTCCACTATTTTTAAAGCCAAATTTATCGAAAGTTAATAAAAGTTTACGAGGACAGAACTTTATCTAAAAAAAACTTTTTAGTAACTGGAAAGATGATTACGACTGAACAATAACGCAGTTGGAACATAACTAAGTCCAGATCAATTTTTAGACTGCGAAACTTTTCAAATGCGAAAATGTAATAAATTCCATACACAAACAGATATATGATAGTCCATGCGTGTATACACAAACACATACAATTTACACGTATAAAAGTTGTTTTAACAATAATTAAATATTTTTTCTATAGTTACAATTCATAATAATTTGATGTTTTGCACATGTGATATACCAAATACTAATTTGATGTTTCATTCATATTAATTAGTAATTTATCTAAATTTCATATTTATGTACTGAGTGTAATTAAGTTTATTTCACTAAATATTCATATTTTAAAGGTTCGATATAATGTATCCTAAATATAATTGAAAACTTAAATGTTCATTACTCTCTATGCCAAAAATAAATATAAACATGTTCTAAATTAAAACCAGACATCAGATTAAATTAATTATAGTACACCATAACAAAATTGCGCGAACCTGTAATTTAACATCGATCGAGTGTTGCAGTGTGGCCTGGCAAGAAACCATTTTCATCCTAATATTATGCAAAATACATTCTCACGAAATATAAACTGTCCTGTAGAACTAACGAGTTGTTCAAAATGTAACTCTCATTATAAGTGAGAAAGACCGCTTTTACAAGTAGCACCCTAAATAAACTTCACATCAAGTTTCATTATGAACTTCATGCATTTGGCTTATTTGGACATAATGAAGAAGTTGTTGTTATATATTCGTTGTAGCTTTCCTCTTCGAGAATTATCTTAGGAAACTTTTCAACTTAGATCTGAAAACTGTCCAATTGTGATTACTGATTTCAAAAATATATTTAAACAATGTTCAATGTTTCAGAAAGAATTATACGTACACATCAGAACTGATATAGGT
>JABFQC010001493.1:0-19095 GCA_022817085.1 Psilanteris sp. ZL-2020 | reverse complement strand
ACCCTGACTGGATCAGTGCGCTTCATGTTTTGAGACCGGCCGAACGGAAAGGTCGGTTCTACGTATACACAAGTTAGTTACACTCATCACACCTTTGCTTCTGCAATACATTTAACCCTTTATTTTATTATGTTATTTTTTTATGGTTGATTTTAATATAAAATTTTTAGGGTATTATTTATTTAAATAGTATTAGAAAACAAATTTAAAGTAAGAGAAAAATGTCAATATAAAGTCTGCGAATTGAATACCATTGTAATTAAATTAAAATTCAACTAAACTAAACATAAATTATATTTGATTTAAATATTTTAAAAGAATATGTATCGAATAAATAAGAAGTAAATAAATAATTAAAAATTCAGTAAATTATAATTAGTAAAGTATAACTAAATTTTGTAGTAATTAACTTGCTAATAACAATTACAATGTTACAGCATGATTGAAGTGGAAACAAATCTGGTTCAAAAAGCGTCACTAGGTGGCGCTGCTCGTAACATTACATAAAATATTAGTTGAATCAATTGATCTTCGATTTTATAATTTCGTTTAAACCTCGCTTTCATTGTTAATTATTATTATTTTCTTGTTATTCTGTAATCTACTACCACTATGATTTCTCAAGCGCAAAATCATACACTCGCTCAAGCATACACTTATACAAATCTCTTTCTGTGATGTATTAACTATAAGTATGTTAACTATGAGTAAGTATAGCAAGTTTATCTGTGTATTAAGTGCACTATATTGGTAAAGCTTTGCAAGATTATAGTATTTTGTCTTGTAATTTTATATATTGTACGTAATATCTATTACAAAACAAAAACAATTATTGATCAAAAATAAATCTTAAATACATGCTATAAATTCTTTAATTTTTTGTTTAAATGAATTACGTATTATTATATAATATTACATTAAACACAATGTATTTTGTTATTTTTTCACATCAGTTTCTGTTATCATAATTTCGTATCATAAAAAATCAGCGATCATTCAATGTTGTGTATTTATAATATTTTATTATTCCAAATTTTGGTTTGACTTCTTATTATATAATTATAAATATTATAAACAAATTTATGGGTAAGTGCACTGATTGTTAATTATTGAATATTATTACACATAATTTATGTGAGCAACCTAAAGGTATTGCAATTTGTAAAAATAACATAGAGTTAGTGTATGTTGTAGCATATGGCATGAGATACAGCTTGAAAAATTAATAAAAAAAAGTAAAATGGAAAATAATGCCAACAAATAAAATGTTTAAAAATGAATGAAAAAGTATGGCGTTTGTAATATATGGACTATTTTAAGTCAGCAATGAAAGAGTTAAATATGAAAATAACAATGAAATGAATGTCTGTTTTAAAGATGATGTGGTGCTGGCACTCACAACCACAGGCACAGTAAAGGTATGGACGCTACTGGGTCATGAAAATCGCAACAGTGAACCGCTTTATGAACATGAAAGCAAGCAAATTGCATGTTTAAATGCTCTTGCTATGACATGTTGTCCTTACAACCAACGGACGGTATTAATCGTATGCTCCAAGTATTGGCAAGTCAGTATGATGTTTGAATTATAATTATATTCGAATATTAAATGTTTTGATAATTGATTTTCATTAATTTATGAATATATAAACAAATGTATGATTTAAAAAATAATTATTATGTTCTTATAAGAAAACAACTGAAAAATTATTTTTTTAGATGTTATGATGACAATAAATTTTTTTTCCACGATTAATAACAGATTTTTATTTAGATTTAGCTTTAAATTGTATTTACTTTTTAGATATATGATGCTGGGGATTTTTCGGTTCTATGTTCTGTAACGGCACCAGTAGGAGAACGATGGATGGCTGGTGACTTTCTTTCTGCTGACAAAGTTATTCTCTGGAGTGATGAGGGTCATGGTTATCTTTATAAGTTACCGGCTAAGTAAGAAATCTCACCTTTACGAGAAAAATATCTACACGTTACAATATTTTATAACATGCATTGATAAACAAATTGAACAGAGAATTTCGTAAATGGCATTAGAAGGTTGTAAATATATTTAAGATAAGACTAAAATGTCCACATGCGTAAGGTGAAATATTATGTCTGTTATGAAAGACAATTATACAAATAAACTGCTGTTAGTTTTATTATTAAATAAACACTATGTTTTAAAAAAGTAAGTTTTTGATTTGATTGAAAAATATTGTACCATATTTATATAATTTTGCTCAAATCAATGTTTATTAGAATAATTTGTATATACATTCCATCATAACAGACTAGATACATCATCTAAAAAAATATTTTAAAACTTATATAATATTATGAAATGATATTTTCAATAGAGATTTTTAATAGAAAATGAATTTATTTTTTTTTATATTTAAAACTTTTTTATAATTATAAATAATGAATGTCATTTTCGGAAACCTTTTTATCTTTCTCTCTTTTTATATTTTTTTAAAAAAAAGTAACTTAATTTTATTTGCTAATAAACGTTATAAAGAAGAATAAATTAGAGGTAGATGGCGCTACGAACTAACTGCAAGAGTACACCATCTATTAAAACTAGGTTTGCTGTTCGGTTGCTTTGCTGCTCAAGTAGAGAACACCTGCCGGCAATGCACTGGATTTAGTTTTTAATACTCATTTTCATGTCATCATAATTTAGGAAACTAAAAATGTTTGAAACAGAAAGTATAAAAGTTAAAGCTATCAAGTAACAAAAATCAATGTATGTTGAAAACACTGCGAAGTTCAGCGATCGTCATGTCTAAACTCATAATTCATTTCATCGAGTCACGAAACTTTTGACTACCACGCGATAATAGCTGACTTTGTCAGGGCTATAATTTTCATAATACTTATTTTATACTATATTCCACGGTGGACCTGGTCTGTTCTAGCAAGCTGAAAGGCAAGGCTCTCAGCAGGTAACCCCAAATCATTTACCATAAACACAAAATAGTATCATTGTTTCTATTTTCTTTTTGTCACTTTAAATGTTTTAATTAGTGTTTTTTATGTTGCTTTATCAATCTACAATTTTAAACAAGTGCATTTAATTATATTAATTAGTAATTATTAATTAAATAAATTTACCGATACTTACAACTTTCTTATAACTATATAATTATTTGTACCTCAATGAAGTTGTTACTCATTCATTGTTAATATCTCGTTATAATTTAATTTTAATTATAATATATTTATTTTTATTATTGTTAGTGTAAAATGTTTGTATTATTAATATTATAATATGTATTAACCAGTTCATTAATATAATATAATTACTTGATTTGAATTGTGACTTCAGTAACTCATGATTAAACTGTGGCAGAATATATCAAATGATAGTTATATTATTAGTTAAAAGTGTAGATTGATATATTTGACTTTTTATTACTTTAATTTGATTAGATCCCCGGCTTTTCCTTATTTAAATGTTTTTGTTTTCAATCCTAAATCTTTGGTAGACCTTTGAAACATATATATTATTATGCTTTAATTTGTTTAAAGTCACATTCGTTTGGAAGATAAAAGCTTTCATTGCCACTCATTAATATGTCACGATTCACAAACATTTCCATAATTGTTCATACATAATATTAAAAGAAAATATTAAATCGAAAAAAATATTTTCATATAGCATAGAGTCGAAATTAATTTTGTCGAGAACTATTTGCTTAATCGATGTGAACTAATGATTTTTGTCGATGCTCGCTTTGCTTTGCTTGCAGACTGAAACTGATAACTAACAACAAAACGTCGCCAAGTTTTTAATTCTAACTTGCGATAATGTTAACATAACTTGCTTTATAGCATATCGTACAGCATATGTCAATTTTTTGTCGTATAGAATGTCAATGTGAAGCTACAAATATGTTTAAATATATAATTTATATATGTAATACATTAATTTAATGTTTTTGATGTTTAATTTTATTATTTTTAGCATGATTTTTGTGTTATTTATGTATTTAATTTTTATTTTACCTAATCTAATCTAATTAAACGTTTAGTTTTACAATTGTTTCAATAGTTTATTTCATTTACAGTAGCGTGGCGGATAATAAGAATTTCCATAATGCTTCAGTGGAGTGTGATCAACCTTATTTATATTATACCCTCACTCAACCTGGAGATAAGGTAATAATATATTAATACACATTAAATATGTTCTTAGTATTTTATTCCTTTGCATGGTATAACAAATTAAATAAATTGTACTACAATTTAATATTTTTATAGCCATTCTACAAATGTAATTATTTTATTTTAAAGTTTAAAAATTCTTTCTCAGCCCCTCTCGTGTCCTCCGGCAATGAGTTTAGCTAACGTGCAACGTCAAAACAAATCAATAAAGTATCTACTTCGTGGTGATAGCGAAGGCGTCGTAATTCTCTGGACAGTTCCTGATGTTACCCCACAACAGTTATTACAAATTAGACAAAATGAACATCCAAAACCGCCTGCACTGCCACCTACAATCAAGACCAGTTTAACAGATGCATGGGGAATTATGAAACCGCCACCTGTAGGCATTTTAGACCAACTTGATAGCGGTGATGGACACGGTATTAAACTCACTGCAAGCATTTATTTGCCACAACAAAGTCGATTAGTAGTTGGCAGAGAAGATGGCAGCATCATCATTTTACCAGCAACGCAGACCGTAATGTTGCAATTGTTGCACGGAAATCATCAACAGTATGATGGTATAATAAAAACATTTGTTTGATCATTTCATGTTAAATGTACAGTAACAATGCTCAATTACAAGTCATTTTTTTAAATACAAAAAATTCAATATATTAATTTGTTATTTGTAATTTATTATATGTTCTTTTTTTTAAAAAATTGCAGATTGGCCACCGCATCAAGTACTGCTGGGTCATTCTGGCCGAGTGAATTGTTTGCTTTATCCTCATGGAGCTGCGGCACGATATGAACGATCACATTTAGTATCGGGTTCAGTTGATTTTGCTGTATGTTTATGGGACTTATATGCTGGTACTTTGATCCATCGATTTTGTGTTCACGCTGGTGAAATAACACAACTTATTGTCCCTCCAGATAATTGTAGTGTAAGTTATAACTATGTCGTCAGAAACAAAATAACAAACATTATAATGAGATTGATATATTAATCCTTTCAAACCCAAATTTTATATGACAGGAAAAAAATATATTTACAGCTATTCGTAGTATCTATTTTTAGATAATATATACTTTTTTAAAGCAATTATCTCTTGTTTGTATTATACATACGTTTTATATACTTTATAAATTCCTAGTTTTAATATTATGTGTGTAATAGCATCTTTTTTAATTTAAGCATTTTTAACCAATTGACTTGAAAGAAGTAAAATTGAATTTTCAAAAAGGAAAATTATATTTTTGATTGTTTTATTTATTAATTATTAAATCAATGAGTTTTAATAATATAAAAATAAATTGTTCTATTCTCGGTAATTTTGTTATTTTATGTATGTTTTATAGTAACTACTGAGTTATTACAAAAAAATTTAATTTCATATATGAATTGTATATGTGATTTATCATTTATGTCCACTTGCATGCGACTGATTATTGTGGATATAACTAACTCTATTGTTTAGTGTAATGCATTATGGCCATTTTCACTTTTTCTATACTTCCTTATGTAGAATATATTTATCGAATATTTAGATAAATCGTTCTCTAATATAATGATATTGTATCATAGAATTATAAAATGTTTGGATTGAAATGATAATTTGACTTTCTTTTATTTATTAAATTGTTATTTTATATTTTCAAACTAAATATTAAAAATGAATTCTGCAGCAATTTTTTTCTGATATTTTAGATCCTCATTTAATAGTACGTGACCAACTTTTAAGAAATTTGAAAATAAAAATTTAAAAGTATATCCATTGGAATGAACATAAGGTCTGTAAGGATTAAAATAAAATAGTTACAAAAATTAAGTATTTATAATAATTATAATAGTAAATTATTTAAGTTTAATAGTATCACGCGCTAATTATAACAATTTATGTTTTATTTGGTTAATTGTTATTCTTGTTAAAGAATTATACAAAGTTAAAAATGTTTGGATTTTTTGATTTATATATATATATATATGCTTAGTAAATATGGTTATCATGCAGCTCATATATGGATTTTAAATATATTAATTCTATTGAATAGCGTGTAAATTTAATATAATAAGAAGTTAATACATAATAAAAGCAATGTTGAAAATAAATAAATTTACAGGAATTTATTTAATTTTATAGCCAAGAATACAAAAGTGTATCTGCAGTGTGGCATCGGATCACAGTGTTACTTTGCTGTCTTTGGCTGAAAGAAAATGCGTAGTACTTGCATCTCGTCATATGTTTCCTATAGTGACAATAAAATGGCGCCCTCTCGACGACTTTATGATAGTTGGATGTTCAGATGGCACAGTTTATGTATGGCAAATGGAAACGGGTCATTTGGATCGAGTTTTGCATGGTATTAAACATAAAAATACTTATTTATTATGATTATACATTGCATTAAAATTGACTTTTAGTTATCTGGAATTTACTCTTATAGGTATTATTGCCGAAGAAGTTCTTTATGCTTGTGATGAAAATACGATAGCAGCAGCGGGAGGATCTGCAGCAGGAGGAGAATTAGGTCTAGCAAATCCAGCTGTACATTTTTTCAGGTTTACTTTTAAACTATATAAAATATTCAATAATTAATCAAATTATAAAGAACACCCTTCATATTTAAGTATGATTAATAATTATTTAAACATAAATATTATTTTTAATTAAATTTTTGTGTTCATTGTGGAAGTCTTATTTACAAATAATGTATATTAATTTACATATAGTATAATAACGAATGATTTGTTTTTCACAGAGGTTTAAGACACCGAAATCTATCTGCCATTCGACATGCCACACAGCGCGGTTTGCATCAGTTACAACAGCTGCACGGTGCCCATGGCCATGACCATGGAAGTCAGATTAAGTCCAAAGGAGTTCCTCTAATGATTCAGGGTTTCCGTAGTAATCCCAAAGATCCAGAAAGTCACATTCTATTCTTCGATATTGAGGCTTTAATAGGTAAGGTATCATTTAGAAACGTAATTCATATTTCCAATAGAAATTTCCATTTCTACAGAATTTAGGAACGAGATATGTCAAAGATTCCAACAATTATGTGAAATAATTTAAATCGTTGAGTATTCATTCGATTTAAGATTTGGGGAGGGCGTAGCGATGAAGTAGGGAAATAATTATATATGTATTTAGCTTGTACATATTTTTCTGATATCTTGTATATACAGTACAATTGTTGAGCGACGAGTACGGCTCTATGTCTCCGGGGTCATTGGAGGCACAAGGTTTGATTTCAGCATCTGAATACCAGAAGGTAGCAGCACTCACACAATCAGTGAGTCCAGATGCGCACAAAAAGATCGCAGGTATTACGAATTTCAACGAGAAACGAAAATATTTTCGTATTTCAAGGTTGTTCAGAATTTTAAGAATGAAAATATAGTTTGAAAAATTTTAAATATTTTATAAATAAATATAAATGATGATTGTATAATAATAGATTTCGTTAAAAAAGTGAAATTAATTTTAGGAAGTGGATATTTTCAACTTAAAACGCGAAGCTGCTTTAGCATTTTAAAATTATATGTTCATTGAATTGTGTAGTTTTAGAATAATAATTTATGGTATTTATGGTCGAAAATTTTATCTTTATAATTAATAAATATATATACAGACGTTAATTTGTAAATTAATAATAATTTATATTTTTAATACATTATTCTGGATACCTTGTTATACGTTTTATAATAGACTTTATAAAATATGAGTCAATCATATCATATTTAAGATTGAAAAATACACTTGATATAAATATTTTACGTACACATTGAAAATAAAATTTTATTATAAACAAAATTTTTGATAAAAATGAATAATTTGTCAAATTTGTTATGAATAATTTTTAACTATTATACTTTGATTTATTTATTAAATGATTATTAAAATCGCATAACTTGAAGATAACACTGTAAAATTTTAGTATATATTATGTTTATAACACATAAAAATACTGCATAAAGTCAGCAAAGGATATGTTTGTTTCAAATTAGAAATTATTTATATTATTTTTTTTATTTAATATATATTTATATATTAATAATTGTTTGTGTATCGTAATAATATTGTATCATTAATAAAATTTGACTCAAATAAAAAAATTAAAGTCTAATTATTAATGCTTATCAATTTTATAGACTTTTTCGGTCGCGTCAGAGATAAGGCGGAAAACATGGAAAAAATGATCAAGGAGAAGGATCGTCACGGTATCGTGCCTATAAGCCATAACTAAAATGCACTTATATTGTCGTTTTCATTGTATTTCCAATTTTAGTTCTGATTGCTCTATCTTTGCTTATTATTGGATCGACCAGACATTATATTATAATTTCTTAATTTTTATTTTGCCACAGGATCATTACAGTTTGCGTTTATTTTGCATGTAGAAATCATATCCTATAATTTTAGTACCATTCATCAATTGATTTACTTTTTAGCCATTCGATTCAAGTGAATGTTTTCGTATTTCACACTATTTTTAGTTTATGTTTTCGTCGCAATCTTGAAATTTATTATTTGATTTCGATGTGCCTTAAGCAAAGTAATCCGGCCTAGCTTTGTGCACGGTTTAATTTTATCCCTTATTCTTCAATGTCTCGCATATGTCGTGACATTTGGCGTTAAGAAAACCAATTATGTTTGTCTAGGAATTTTGGCGAAAATGAAGGAAGGCGCTGAGAACGTGCATACTAAGTTACAAGCGAAAGTGGAAGTCCTCAAACCATCAGTTCTCGATGGCAAAGGTTAGCGTTTCGAACGTTGCATGACGCCATCTGTGTTTTATCATAACAGCATTATGGTTTCGATTATTCTCTTCAAATTTTGTTGTAATCTTTCAGAAGAACGAATGAAGAATTTTGTCGAAATTCTTTTGAAAGAAACACAAACATTTGTCTTAAATAAACATGATCGCCATCTACATATATAGCAGTGCCATTATAGCTTTTTAATTGATCATAATGATATTAAATATGAAAATTAACTTTGTTTGATTACATTTTAGTCATACTTATTTTTAATAATATCATATATGTCACACATTTTGCATCTTTATAAATAGAATGATTTCTATTTTCATGTACACTAATGTCTTCTTTAATTACAACGCTTGGTCTCTTTATCATTAATAAAAAATGACTGAGTAGTTGCAATTTTTCATTTGCCGATGGCGCTCGTGTTTCAGGTACTATTCATATTGTACTAAAAACTAGCGACATCTGTGTTATCAATGTATGAGTGATTCAATTATGTTCAATTATGTTCCATTTCGTATTGTAATTCGATTGTTTTTATGATATTTTCATATATGATTTTAACAAAATAATAATATGCTTTTAGGTGGAGAAGGAGGTTGTGACTTGTCGAAGAATAGTTTAAAGAGGAATGGCGCTTTCAATGAGCCAAACAGTACAATGGAAATTGCGCAACTTTTATTGAGTCTACTTCATGCTTGGGGAATGGATTTAGATCTAGATCGTGTCTGTGAAGGAAAACTGGGTCTTTTAAGACCTATGGTCCCAGTTTCATTTGGAGTATTATCCAAAGGAGGTAATTTTTTAATTTAATATTTATCATCAATTATAATAATATAATATTTTAATACAGATATACAATTCTAATTTATTATATTATTTTAATTGATGTTCAATCTTCAATGTATTATTATTTATATTTAAAATTAATAAAATAGTAGATTTATTCATATCCATGTATAATATGTATGTATTATTTTATATTCTTTATTTTATTGTAATAAACAGGGTTTATGTCATTCTTGTTACCAACTTGGCAAACACAATTGGAGCCTATAAGTGAGCCTATAACACAACTAGAACACCGATTGCCAATAGAATTGGTGAGACAAGAAAAGTTAACTCGAGCTTTTACAGCGAGAGCGCATTGGGAACTTTCGACAACATTAACTAGTAACCATTTATTGGCTGTGGTCGCATTAGCAAATACTTTGATGTCAATGAACAATGCAACTTTTGTACCAGAACAAGAAAGAAATCGTAAAATGCATAGGTATAAAAATGAAATAATGATTGGTTAATAATTTAGAATTATATTTAACTAAAATTTTGTGTAATAATTCATAATTCGTAACAAAATATTGTTTTTGTCAATCTCAAAGAATTTGTTTAAATAAATCTTTTGTGGTAAGATTTATGTAATTTATTGAATAGATTCATTATTATATTTTAGATATTTTACAAATTATTTATTTCATAAAATTTTCAAATTTTTCTAGAATTATTTTAATAGTATTAATCTAATACTGATTCATTTTTGAAATGCAATCTTTCTATATTAGATGGATTATATCAAGACCAATTGTTAGAACTGTTAGATAAAATATTTAATTGAAACTATATAATTAAATAATATGAAGAGAGTTTTTCATATTTTCTTTGATTAATATTTTTACAATAATTTTATAATAAAATTTGCAATAAATCTTTGATATTTTATTAAGCATAAGATTGATTAAACACAAATTTTTACTATTTTAATATCTTCTAAAAATATTACGTTTTAAAATATATTTTTAAATATATATTTATGACAGATCAATTATTATACAGGTTTTTGAGATAATGAAATTTAATTATTATGTATATTAATTTAGAGCAAAAGTATTTTGGTTACAATATATTATCATTTATAAAACTTATTTGAAATGTAGACCAGGTAACCGAGTAGCTGTGAATTGGAATAAAACTGAGGAAGAAAATGAAGAGATGTATACTGTACAACAAGCACAAATTAAACAAGGTTGGTCTTTGTTGGCAACTTTACACTGTGTATTATTGCCAGACAAAGTTACAGCTCAAGGAGGCGGCAAAACGTTTAAACGACCACAAGTTGAAATGATGGCACGCAGATGGCAACATCAGTGCTTGGAGGTTAGCTTAATTATTTTATGTGCATATTTCAAAGTGTACAGTGAAAAGTTTAATAAAAATGTATAACTGTATAATTGCATGGTTGTTAAGTTAAAAAATATGAATTATAATATTTCCTAAGTATACAATAATTGAAATTTTTAATAGTACATTATTCAATTAATGAGAGCTTAATGTGCAGTACAGAGCAGTCACTTAATCCTAGAGATAATCGCGGTTTCTCCTTGTAGCATACGATATTTTTTATTATAAGTACATTACAAAGAGCAAAATAGTTCGTTAGATGCTCTGCTCGAGTGAAAATTTTGTAACGAGAGTATACAAGAACGAAATAGGCTCAGGGGACTGATTCTCTCAAAATTCTTAAATATTCTTTTAAAGAATAATAATCCTGTGATGTGTATTTAAAATAATATAAAAGTATCGAATTAATTATTCGTGACACCAGATGGCGCGTTGAACATTTAATTTTAAAGAACAAATCAGTTTTTAAAGAGAGAAACAACCACTCATGGGAGGGAAGTGCAGTACTGTTCCAGTGATGCTAGATTTAGGACGTGTGGAGCCGCGTCCTCAATCTAGCATCACTGTACTGTTCTTCCTAGAGCGAGAAGACGTTTCTCTCCTTAAAATAGGGAATAAAAAGACTGTATTTGTACTCATGTAATTATAAGTTATACATAATTTATTTATTGTAAATTATTCCATTTTAGATAAGAGAAGCAGCTCAAGCGTTACTATTAGCAGAATTAGGAAGGATGGGTCCTAAAGGTCGAAAAGCTTTAGTTGATGTTTGGTCAAAATACTTACCAATGTACAGTACACAGGAGCCAATTGCACATCAACAGCAAAATCAAAGTAGTCCACTACCTGGAAGTCCAGTAGTGATGCAGTCAGGAGTTAATGCAGGATTAGAAACCGAGGCAGAAGAAGAAGATGAAGAAGAAGAGCTTGCTGAGGGTAAACGAAATTCACCTAATTTTTATTTATATATATTTCTTGTCGACTTACTCATTTATGTGTAACTTTTAGTTACCTTAGACTCAAGTGATATTAATTTAATATTATTCATTATAGAGACAAGTATAGCCCGTAAACCATCAAGTGTTGCTGAATTAAAACGAAAACAAACAACTGCCATTGTATTACTGGGCGTGATAGGAGCAGAGTTCGGTCAAGACGTGGCAACAACTAATCAGAAACGTGAGAATGATCAACGCCGGAAAAGTTCGGTTGTAGAAGGTTTTGGTATTGGCAACAATAATCTTGCTAGGCACACTAGCATGGCACTAACGCACCTACTTCACGCACCACACAGTCCTAAGTTACCTTTACATACTGCCTTACGCAGAGCAGCGATTGACTTAATAGGAAGAGGTTTCACTGTTTGGGAGCCATACCTAGATGTTTCCAAGGTATAATTTATTATTTTAATACAGAAATATTTGTAAAACATTTGTTTGAATAGAAACAAGTATCAAGGGTTGCGGAAACGACCAGTCGAGTCAAGGTTCGATGAGTCGTGAACGCGACACATGTCTGTAGTTTCAATACCTCAGCTATTTTTTCTCTCTTTTATTTGTATATAATATTAAAAGAAAAATTGACAGAAAAAATATTTTGCTAAATGATAATACTTTTTTAAATTTAATCAAAATATAATAATTAATTCGATGAATTATAATGTATGATATAATAGATGAAATATTAATTTATTGAATATTCTAAATTTCAGGTACTCTTAGGTTTACTTGAAATGTGTTGTGATGCAGATAAATTAGTTCCAAGTATGACTTATGGTCTACCATTAACTCCACAAGCAGACACATGTCGCACAGCTCGTCATGCACTTACTTTAATCGCAACTGCTAGACCAGCGGCGTTTATTACAACGATGGCTCGAGAGGTCGCTAGATACAATACTTTACAACAAAATCCACAGACTTTGAATGTCAACTTAGGTGCTAGTATACTAGCTAGGGCAAAACCAGAGATTCTTCGAATCGTTGAACAACTTATTGATAAGATGCAAAGTGAGATGAGCGATTTGTTGGTTGAGGTAAATTTTGTTAATGCAATGCTTTAAATTGCCATATTATAATAAATAATTATAAAAATAATTATAAAATATATAATTATAAAAAAAAAATAAATAAATATTATAATAAAAATTATTTAAATATCAGATGAATATTATTTATTAGTTTACTTTATACATTAAAATTTATTATATATCTGTGCTTTATTTATAATAAATAATATATATTTGTTTATTGCAAAAAAACAATAGTAGAAAATTTGAAACGTTGCATTTTAATTTAAATTATAATATATTTAAAACCGTTTAAAAATGGATATTAAATAATTATTTATTATTAATACATAAATGTTGTTTTAAGGTGATGGATATCATTCTACATTGCTTAGACCCTGGACATTTAAGAACAAAATCATTGAATGATATATTCCCAGCTGTTTGTCGATTTAATCAAGTAAGATTATGTATTCAAACAAATCATTTTTATACCTATGTATAGAATTGACATATTAAAATTTATCATTGAATTATGTTTTATAATGTGTAATTTCATTAATAAATAATATATAAATATTAGGTAAGTCATTGTTCTGCGACAAGAAGAATAGCAGTTGGAGGTAAAAATGGTCAGTTAGCTTTATATGAATTACGCGGAAATGTTAAATGCCAGACGGTTTGTGCACATCAAGCTCCAGTCACTGCTCTTGCTTTCTCACCGGAAGGAAAATTCCTCGTCAGTTATTCTTGTGCAGAAAATAAGTTATATTTTTGGCAGGTTTATATCATTTTTATACATATATTTCTATTTATAAGATATAATATACAATATTAATAAAAGTAATAATAATAATAATGCATACATTAGATTATAAATAAAACAAAATATAAATCATAAAAATTTATAACAATAACAATAACAATTTACATATTAAAAATTTTGAATAAAATAAATTTATTAAAATTAACTAATAATATGTATAGTTTTGTAATAAATTATAATATAAATAAAAATATATTATTTGTAGCAAACCACCAGTGGAATGTTTGGTTTAGGGAATTCTCAAACAAGATGTGTAAAGTCGTATAGCACAGCGCCCATCAATGACGTGACCCGATTGAATCCCATGCGACTCGCTAGGTTAATTTGGATAAACAATCGTGTAGTAACGTTGATGCTTGCAGATGGTTCAGAAACACGTTTTAACGTCTAAAAATTCAGACAATTGATGTTAAAAAGTATTATAAGCATTGTTCTTTTGTTTATCATGTACATAAAAAGACTTGAAGAGAAACAAAGTTATATGAAGAAAATCGTTGTTCTTAGTTGTATAATTGTTTTCGCATTGTCATGTCTTGTTCAGATTATTTATCGCAATAAAGAACAAAAAATACAAGATTTTGTTTATTTATTTATAATATATATGTAATGTATTTTATGTTAAATTAGTATCCTAGTCAATATTGTGATACAATTACTTTAGGTTGTTTTAAATACAAAAATATATAATTATAATTTATTATCATTTAATTAACAATATTTTATAATTATTCCTCTCTATCCTGTAAATTATAATGCAAAATAATTACAAAAATAAACAATTCTTAAAAGTGATATAAGTGATTAATAAATTTTAATTAAAATAATATGTAATAAGTTGTAATTATTATTACAATTAATTTAGAAATTTTAAGTTTTTAAAATTTTGACAAAGTAGTTATATATAAAATAGAGTGAAATAAAAGTAAATAATTTTGATTACATTTTTAATCGATTTTTTAAACATTTTATCACTTTTTACAAGGTAAAATTATGTTGTGTGTATAGTTGTAAATATAAATTCATGACAATTAATTAAATTTTAATGTGTATTTCGCTATTGATTACTAAATCTTTAATAATGATATGTACTTAATAAAAATTCAACTTATATTAAATTCATATAAAGCTACACAATAAAAAAAGTGTTAAAACAATATTTAAAAAGTTACAAAGAATCATAGTTCAATTGTCTTTTATTGAACTGATGATTTGTTAAAGTATTTGTGGACATTGAAATCAAATTTCTTAATATTATTTTATTGCTTTTATCACTTTTTATATAAGGTATATTATAAAAATATACTGTACTAAACATCAAATTATTAATAGTTGTTTTACTTAAGTACTCATAATTATATTTATTTAAAATTAGTAATATTGTTTTGAATCAAAATAATAATTATGCGAGTTAAAACTTGTCATATTATATACATAGTTTTATATTATCTATTTTATTATATCTACACTTTTTATTTGATTGTACATACAAATATATATAAATGTTATGATATCATGTATGTATTTTAAATGTTGTACAATATTTAATTAAATTATAATATCATTTTTACATTTTTAATTTATGTTTTGATTCGCAATATATACATTTATAATATCAATTATAAATAAGTGAATTTCAATCAAATATTCAGTATATATAATATTTTTTCGATTTCGGAAAAAATTATTAATGATTAATAAATTAATAACGATAATTAAATAAACGATATTTAAATTGTAAGCAATTAATTTAAAGAAAACATTACTACGACATAATTACACGTGGACATTTAAAAATTATTATAAAGAATTTCGTAGTCATTTAATTGCAGTATAATAATCCCGGTTATAAAATCATTACCGCAATAAGAACAATTAATTATATTTCTAAAGTCATACGCGTAGTATAAACATTAATCAATTTGTTACAAGTCAAATTTCAATTGGCTATGAGAAGTAATTCAAGTATATTCCTATATAACAATATTAATTAATCATTAAGTATTTAATCACCTTAACTTATTTAACTTACCTAATCGTTATTTAATTAGTTAAATATAAAATCAATTGTTTGTTTTCATTAAACACAAAACCATGATCTTTAATTCTGAAGTACTTTTATATATATATAAATAAGTTCTCGCTTGAATGTTATTACAGTGAAAATCGTTGACAAAGGCGTTTCGGTACATCACGGTCCTAACAAAAATCTACCAAAATGTTTGATCTATTTCAACCATTTAAGTCAATTTTCACCGTCAATTATAATTTGATAGAAAATGTCGTTTCAGTTCTGCATTACCGCGTATCGTTTAGTATACTCTTAATTTCGTCGGCGCTCGTGACCTCGAGGATGTACATCGGTGAGCCAATAAACTGCATGGTGACTGGGATTGGCACCGACATTATGAACTCGTATTGTTGGATTATGTCCACTTTTACAATACCCGCTATCAACGACGATAACTCCTTACACGGGATCGGACCACTGAAGGTCGGCGAAACCGCACGCAACCACACCTACTATCAATGGGTTTGCATCATGCTGTTCATTCAAGCTATTTGTTTTTACATACCCCATTACATTTGGAAAATAATGGAAAATGGGCTGATGAAGAAGCTGCTTCAAGATTTGCATTACGTCTCGCTGGACGAAGAAAAAATGAAGTCCAAGTGTAATATCATCTGCAAATATTTCAAAGACAACAGGAACCACCACAAGCTGTACCTTGCGAAATTTCTGTTCTGCGAAATACTCAATTTAGTTAACATCACGGCACAGATATTCGTCACGAACAAGTTCCTGAACGGGGTCTTCTATAATTACGGCATGGATGTGTTTCAATTTTTCTTCGACCGATCCGTATTGAACATCGACTACAACCCCATGGACGCCGTGTTCCCGAAAGTAACGAAATGCAAAATGGACATTTTCGGTGCATCCGGATCTGTGCAGACATTCGACGCTCTGTGCTTGTTACCCATCAATATTTTCAACGAAAAGATTTATTTGTCCTTGTGGATTTGGTTCGTCTTCTTATTCTGCGTCACTGTAGTCAACGCGCTCTACAAACTTATCGTCCTGACGGTACCACATGTCAGGGTTTATCTGCTGAAGTGGAACCTTATCAAGGTTAGCACCAAAGACATAAGAACTTTTATGAACCAGATAGACATCGGGGACTGGTTCGTTTTCTATCAGCTCACCCAAATAACTGATCTCAAAACTGGACAGTACATTACGGAGAAGTTGATTGAACAGATGAAAGAAGACGAGGATTGTGCAAACAATGCGAGCAATTCGGACGAGAACGCGGGAGAAAATTTCGAAATTAATGTTTACGATGACGGGGGTGAATTGTTGGCGTTGCATCAGCAACATTTGTAAAGCGAATACATTTGGTGGCGATTAATTGGAATGACGGTTCAACGAATGAAACTTGGCGTTCGAGGGTGTACAATGAGAGAAGTTTGGTAGTAAAAATTAGCGCGAATCAGGTTAATTGAGCATTACGAATGACAAATGATAATTTTTAACGTGTTTTGTGTTGAAGTTTGGGATAGAATGTGTTAAAAATGTTGGATGTAAGAAAAGAAATGTTAAAAATTATCATTTGTTAGTTGTAATGCTCAATTCACAGAATTCATGGTAATTTTTACTATCAAATTTCTCTCAGTGTACGATGATTAATTTGAAGTAAGAAGAAAAGATATGGATAAACTTATGTGAATGATTGTAACTTAATTTCATTGACAAACGTTACTATTTTAGTAATAAATTGTACTTTTATATAATAATAAATCTATTATAAATTACGTAAATTATTGAAATGATTAGAATCCCGTGTTTTAAAATGTTATTCCAAATAGAATAAACAATGTTTGTGTTTATATTAAAATTGCATCTATATTTAAGACAAAATTTAAAGTAGTCGATTTTAATGGTACATAAATATTAGCCTTACCCTATATATATGTTACTATATATGCATATTATATAATGTAATATGGGAACTATTTATTATGATACTCCATTAATTTCGTGTATTTTCCTTATTAAGCAATTTCTATTTCGTTATACTTGGATATTTTAATAAATTATTCATATATTTATAATTATAAAGTATCAGTGTCATCATGACAAAATCTAAAACTTTAAATCGAAAGTAAATATTAATTATTGCTTTGATCAAACCATTAAAATTCCTGACAAAAGTTTTAACATCTAAAGAATGTAATATTTTGACTAATACAATTGTTTATTACGTAACGTTACACAATTTAAGAAAATACATTCCTGTAACGTTACAGTAACCTTCGTCACGTTCCCTATGCCCAGATAGCAAAATTTGAAAAAAGGCAAGCATTATGTTAACATTTTACTTGCATTAATACTAACATAATGTTAGTATAACATTGCAGATGTGTCATAGTATTGGTAGCATTAAATACTCTCATAATGCAAGCATTAATGCTCGATTAATGCTTGTGAAATAAAATTTAATAAAAAATAAAATTCTCGAGGATCCAACGCATGACTTTCAGTTTGTTATTCCAAGCTCGGAACCACTTGGCTAAAGCGGCTATACGAAAAGTATAGAGTTTCAGCGATGACAAGCACAGCCGTACATTTTAATTTTATGATTTTATTGTTTTACGTTAGCTTGCATTAATAGACCATTAATGCTAGCTTAATGCTAGCACAATACCACCATAATGCTAATAATTAATTCTAGCATAATGTTCACATAACCGCGACAGATGTGTCATAGTATTGGTAACAAATAACTAACATTAATTTTGCTTTAATGCGAGTATTATGTTATCATTATACTTACACTATAAAATGTTGACGCGCGAGCTAGCATGAATCTAATAACATTATGTAAGAATCAATGTTCGAACATTTAATGCCAGTATAATGATCGAGCATTAAATGTTATCTGGGTGTTAATTTTAATAATTTTATGCTCCAGAAACACTACACGCAGAAAAAAATTTGGTCAAATCAAACAAATTATGGTTGATTCAAAAAAATACTTTGGTTATTATTTAAAGAACCAAATCGTTTGTTGAATTAACAAAACCTATATTCATATTATACATTTTGTCGAATTCATAAGTGTATTTGTTTGATTTTAGAAAATCATTTAGTTTAAA
>JABFQC010001492.1:0-19121 GCA_022817085.1 Psilanteris sp. ZL-2020 | reverse complement strand
GTGAACATGTTTTATTGTATACATTAGCAGATTTTTGTAACCATTACTAGAATTCTGGTAGTCGTTACAGTAATACATGCTTAGCTTTACCAAAATGATCATGTCAAAGAAAATTGTGTAACAATTATCCTTGACATGATCATTTTGGTAAAGCTAAGCATGTATTATTGTAACGACTTCCAGAATTCTAGTAATGATAATGTATATTTATCTAGTAATGATGAGTATATTTGATAATGTGCACTTGTTTTGTATGTTTGAAATGGTTATTCATATAGTTAATTCAACTAAATGCCATTTCTGAATTATATAGAAAGTCTTAAATAAATTTTTTTGGCTACTCTGAATATACGGTCGTTCTTACACTGACAAAAATCAAACATGAAAAATTACTATTTATAATACGATCTTGGACTTTTAAGCGACAAATCATAAAATTTGGTCTTTTTAACAGAGAAATTTACGTTTTTTACGTAGAAATTTACTGCTTTATCTGAAAATATTACTGCTAAACATAGTAAATTTCAAGTTTTTTCGCTTAAAAGTCAAAAGTTCGTATTATAAATAGTCATTTTTCATGTTTGATTTTTCTCATTGTATACTAACCCGACAATATTGCTGATTGAACCATATTTCTACTAATATATACGCCAGAATTTTTTTTTTCGTGTAGGTGCCCAAAAGATAGGTATCCCCAATCCTACCTTTGTATATATATATATATATATATATATATATATATATATATATATAGTAAATACATTCATCCTAATCTATGAATGAAAATAAAACTTCGCAATACATGACGGCAATTAGAATCAAAACATTCATTCGAAGATTTCAGGACCCCTGAAATCTTCTACCCTTCATGCACGCAAGCATACTAATATTAGCATTTATCGTAATATTTTATTGAGCAATTTAAAGTTGTATAATTTGGAAAATATATAAAGTTTATATAATTTATAATGTATAAATGATAATCTGTTCTAATAAGCTATATTTAAATATTGCATAAATAAAATTGCTATATTATAATTATTCATTAAAGTATATAAATACATTTCCCTCGTGTTTTAATGTTTCATGTTTTTTGGATATAATTGTTATATACTGATTTGTATTTCAGCCAATTTACTTCGATAGTATAATGCAATTTAATCATAAGTTATAGATATGTATAAAATATATATGTGTTCATAAATTCGAATTTTAAATATAATGAATTAGTAAGGAATGTTAGTTTTATATGTGCTATTAATAAAATACAAAGGTAAAAGAAATATATTTTATTTATAATATGATCGTATTATTCAAATGTATTTTTAACAAAATGTACACCCCCAGCTTTTCAAAATTGCCGCTTACAACTATGTAAAAAATGTTTCGAACTATTATTTTCTTTACCACGCAGTCCAACACTCCGTCTGCCAAATATTACAGCTTTGCCACGCGAATACTCACTATCAAACAGCGTTACGTATGTGTATGTGTAAGCTTTTGGTTGATGTTTTCATCTTCGTAGTTGAAAACGACTAACTTTAATTGTTTAAACATATTAGTGCTGTTTCTAAAGAGGATAAATAATAGTCTTACTTCATAAAAGCATCGGATTGTCTGAAATATGCTAAAAATATTTAACGTAAACTTTTGTTCTACTAACAGACGATAACAAAAACTCCCAATACGTTTTTTGAAAGAAATACGTAAATATATTGTAATTTCTAATGAATTATTTATGACTGGAATAATAAAGGATATAATTTACCTTTTGAAATAATAAATAATACTGGTTAATTAATGCGCACATTTAAAAGACATTGCCATAAACGCGGGGAAAGGGGGTTCGTAAAATTACATAATACACGCAGAGAAGAAATATGTTGATTCAACCAAAATTTTGTACATTTTACTAAAATTTGGTTGAATGTATGAAATATTTTGTAAATGTAACAAAATTTTAGTTGAATCAACATATCTCTTCTCTGCACTGAGAAAAATAAATGACGAAAAATTACTAATTATTTCCTTTCAAAAGTGAAAAAGAATAATATTATTTTTAAAAATAGTATAAATATTCAGATTTTTCTCTTATGATTCCAAATTAAAGGAAATAAATCGTACACGGAAAGAGAAAAATACGAATATCAAATTTTAATAACCAGAATGTTAATTGCCTTTAGATCGCCAAAATTTAATAAACTGGTTTATGAATTTTTCACAAATCGAAAAATGTCAATTTAAAGCTCGATATTAAAATTCACCTTCAATAATCGTAAATAACTTTCAATAAAGCATTTACATGTAACATTTACAATATAATTACAACGTAATTAATATAGAACACAAAGGAAGTCTTTTTAATGAACTCAAAAAGGATTTTAGGTTAGAATATTAAAATTTCATAATTTGTTTTTATAAGTTTTAACAAATACTCTCACAATATTCGATGAATTGATTTAGAAAAACAAGACTGCTATATTTTAATAAACGATTGATATTATTTAATGACCTATCTACCGATTTTTGATGAATTGCAAGTATGATACCAAATTGGTGAACTTTTTACTAAAAATTGATGTTTTTTTCTCTCAGTGTAATTGGTAGCATGCTGTCAGATTTTTAAATTTTTTTAAACTAGTTTATGCATTTTTGACAAATAACAACAATGTAAGGTTAAAGCTTGTGATTAATAAAATTCACTTTGATTAATATTTCAATAAATCAGATTATAGCACTTTTGAATAAATATATCTTTTTTCATCAACTTTTTGTTAAATTCATATTAGGTTAGAATGTTAAAACTTGACAATCCATTTTGATCAATTTTAACAAACAGTTGTATAATTTTTAGTGAATTGAATTAGAAAAACGAGGTTTTTAAATTTTAGTAAACCGATTTTTAAATTATAATCAAAGATTCATACTATTGGATGAATAAACTACGAATTTTTGACGAATTACAAAAATAATACCAAATTAGTGAACTGTTTACTAAAAATTGATCAATTTTTCTCTCAGTGTGCGAATCGCCTATCGGTGGTTCGGTTTTAAGATTGAACGTTTACGTTCTTGAATATCTTAAAATCCAAAACGTCTGAAAAATACGTTCAATGTATTACTAACGTTTACATCCTTACAAATTTGAAAGTAATATGATATTTCAGGTTTCCAAGTAAAAAAACAGGCTGCCGAAAGCGTATAAAAAATGGTTAGATATATATATATATATAATAAACTATTTTGCGAATTACAAAAACATTAATAGACTTCTAGGGGAGAAATTACGTAGATAAAAAAGGCGCTGTCCGAGAGTTCTAGTCGTGGAATAGAATAACGTTAAAGACAAAGACAGAGGCAGCGGTATCGATAGGAGTGGGAGTGATATAAAGTGCGAGAACCGGAGGGTTGCCTGGAGGCTCGGCAGCATGATTATAAACTGCAATTATGTCTCCGACGACTGCCAGCCACGCAGAGATCGTCAAGTATAATGGAGTACAAAAGTTATTCGAAGATGAAACGAAATGTAAGATTATGAAATGGCTCGTGTAAGTGTCAGTCGTTCAAACTAAATTATTCCTGTTTTTCGAGATTGCGAGAATGAAGAAAAAGTATAAAAGAAGCACCGTAATCACGTCCCTTTGTGAGAGTCGCGTTTGAAAATGTGTATCAAACAACATTGGGCATTGTGAGTGAAAGAAAAATACACTCGGCCCCGCACCTAAATACTCGGACTCCAAATTTCCTAAATATATAATAGTTCGATACATTTAATTGCGCTGAAAAAAATTGCAAAAAATCTAATTATTTGACTTGTTTCGTATTATTGCATATCCAGCGAAATAAGTAATTTTAAGGTTATTACTTAGTTATATATATATAATTATATATAACACGAGAGTTGCATTATTTGGCAGAAAAGTGTGAAGTCTGGAGAACAATAAATTAAGAAATTGTAAAGAATACATTTGTACGCTTATCTAATATATATTTAAGGAAACGTTTATCGATATAAATTGTACACCGTTTCTTTCAACTTGTAAATCTAAATATTGTCTGAATTTGAATATAATATTAGATTAATATTTTTAGAAGAAAGTTGAGTAGTGACGATTCTGACGCGTTATATAATTTACTTTCGTAAACGTCTATTTTTTATATTTTGAAAATTTAATATTTGGTAACAAAATAACACAGGGCATTAAACATACCAAACATAACAAATGCAATGATGAGTAGGTGATTTTTACTTTATGTATATTTTAAGTATTTAATTCCCGTGTCTTTTTTAAGCCTATTATCCAAATATTAAATATTGACAAAACGAAGTTGAGAAAACAAGCAAGAGATACAGTAAAATAATTATAACGTCTTAATAAAATACACGGCCAAACAATGCAAGATATATGATATACAATTTTGTATAAAAATTGTTATTATAATTAGTTTATAATTAGCGTAATACTTTTTTTTTATTTTTAGCATACTCTTTACTATTTTCGTTCGACATTCGATATCAATTCGCAAATATGTATAATTAAAATAAAATCAATGTAGCAATTTATAACGACTGATTTATTTCTCCATACTTTTCTGAAATTATAAATGTTCCTTATCGCGTTTAAAATCAAGAAAACATTTTTATCGCTTCATTGATGTTTTTCTTTTATTACGTTATTGCTTTCGATTTTCTGCAGCTCCATAATTCCCTTACTGGTTTTACATCTATAATACTCATTTATTATATTTCACCGTATTACTTAAAATACTTTTTTTATTCTGGTTCGCTCTGCTTTTCACATCACCATTTAATTATTCAAACACATACCATGCTTAAAATTATAATTCATTTCAAAAAATGACGCAATTTGACAGACTTTTTCTACTTTATATATATATATATATATATATATATATATATATTCGTTCGAAATTTCCATAAGTGCCATTTTGTAATAACAAACCTAAAACGCGTTCCTGTATTTATTGTTTAAACATTTGCAATTTACATTTAACGCAAACGAATCCAAGACGCCGAAAAAACTTAATTAAAGGAAGTACGAAAAATTAAAGTACCGATAATCAGCGATTTTGCGGACGCAAAAAGCGGTGTAATAAATAGGTTGTTAAAAAAAGGAGTGATTTACTTATATAGCAAAATTAATTTTTTATGTCAAATGAAACGGTACTCAATAAAAATCAAGTTTACCATTTAATTATATGAAATGACGTCAATAAATGGATTGAATTTGTAATGATGGTTGACTTAATATCCTTGTTCAAGTTTAATAGACAATTCGAGGCATTTTTATGTCGCTGCTAATGCTCCTCGGCTGTACATTATTTGACGCGTAATTTCTGAGAAAAATAAATTTCAACGTATATAAAGAAGGCTCAAAATTGCTTTGTATTACATAAAATGCAATATATCGATACGAAATAATTTAACTGACCAGATATATATATATATATATATTTATATACAGACGCAACGTTTTAATATTTATTTTCCGAAGTACAATAAGCAATCATTATTTTATATTTAATTAGCATTGACGGGAGCTTAAACCAGTTTAGTACAATAATAATAATGATAATCGTATGTTGACGTTGGCAGTTGTTTATGTGCATTATACGCGCTCTTTATGTATATTATTTACAAAAAAATTTATCAACATTGGATCGGATTCCAATTATTGAAATTGCATTGAAAAGCAGACTGAAAACATAAACATTAACGTCTCCGTGACGTCATTCGACAATAACAAAAAAAAATGAACTGAAATACAAATTCGAAAATAGAATCCAAAGTCATTGAAGCCACGTTTCCCTTGTTTTGCCTCGTTCTAAACCCGAATGCATAATTTCATCTTTCTTTTACGTCAATCGCAAAGGCTTCGCTTTTAATTCTCACATTCGAACACAAAAAACAACAATATGCCGAAAAATTGTAATCCCAGTTCACGGGGATAACGAATAATTTTCGTCAAGCGCGAAATAATAAATAAAATTAATGTGCGAAAATTCTAAAATTAAGATTCGAAAAGAACAGAAACAGTCTCTTTATTGTGGTTGAATGAAATACTTTTAAATCGTACTACCTAACAGACAGAATTGGACTCTTAAGAAAATACACATTTCAAATATACTAAATATATATATATGACACGATCGATGTAATAGATACTCTAGCGGCACTAAATAAAAACGCGCGAAATATTTGAATTTCAACGGTGATAAATTTGAAAACGCTCTAATTGAATAACGGCGATTGAATTAAACGGTGTACGAAAAACGCGTCGCCGACTGATAACGCCGAGATAAGCGTGCAATAACGCTGAACAAATCCTTTTCTCAACTTAACCCCATTTCGATCGCCGAGCCGGAAACGGATATTTAGATGATGCAGGTAATTTTAAGAGGAAGTTTGAGTAGCTTGGAGAGGCTTCCGGTGTGCGTGTGACGTAACATGTAGCAGCCACCGTACCAGTTCTTGTGCCGCGGAGGGCTCGAACGAGCAACGGCGAACAGGTGCGGAGAGCGCGAAAGAATCGACAGAAAAGCACACACAGAAGCAGACGGCGACGGCGGGACGGGCGCGCGGCGGGGGAGGCGCTGCAGAAAAGGGGGTGCCCTCCGCGAGGCACGTTCCCACGATCTCATGAATGAACTCGCGTGGCTACTCGGGGTGGGTAGGGGAACCCCTCCCCCGGTGCGCCCCCCTCCCGCGAGTCGCGCGCACCTTTTATTCATTTTCTCCTCTCCTCCGTGGCGCGCTCTCTCGCTCGATCTCGCGGCCGTCTTCTTGTTCCCGTGTTCTTCGTGCCTCCTCGGATCTTTGTAAGTAGTATGGGATATAAAGTCGGCCGCGAGGCATCAAAGGCTCGCGAGGGTAAAGAACTCGAGGTCGCGCAGCGATTGCGAGGATACGCAGAAGATCGTTCGAAAAACGATTATTTAATTCTCTCCCGTCACCCCCCCCCCCTCCCAACAGACCAGCACCACGCGTCCTTTGTTTGCGCAAATACGCGGAATCCAATTTTCCGCATTTTCGCGTTTTCGTGCAATTTGCGGAATTAGCACACAAAAGGTACGAAACGTGTATCGTACTTGGTTCAAAAGTAACGCCGTAGATAAAGTGTATATATATATATACATGTGCGTTGGAGAATGCCGAATTACTATTTTTGCGTTTCAAAAGATGACGATTTTCGTATCGTGAATGTATATGCTTGTTTAGTAATAACAATAATGGTGTTCTACTGCAAAAGAATCGGCGAGCGCTTATTTATAATGCAAATCAATTAAGACTCGTTAGTGACTTATTTCCGTAATTAAACGGCAAATGACTGAAATAAATATAATCATTTGACGGAT
Organism: Psilanteris sp. ZL-2020; assembly: GCA_022817085.1. Taxonomy (NCBI): domain Eukaryota; kingdom Metazoa; phylum Arthropoda; class Insecta; order Hymenoptera; family Scelionidae; genus Psilanteris; species Psilanteris sp. ZL-2020. Next base: position 11,744 of record JABFQC010001492.1, on the reverse strand, counting down.
TGAAATTGAATTGAATTTCTCGTTGCGGGGCCTTTGCCGACTAATTTGCGTTAATTTGGTCACGAGCTTCCGATACTGTTAATTTGTTGCGGTTTATAACCTAAAAGTCAAACGAGTTTGTCGTTCGCAATTAAACGTTCGCGTACAAGCGGTTGCATTTTTTGATCGCTCCGGAACGAAACTTTTGAATTTACCCTATTTGTTTGCGCGCCATAATTGACTCATTTTTCATGAAACCCAAGCGAGTGGAATCAAACGGCAAAATACGAACAAATCGGTCCGCAATGTTGCCGTTATGACGCTCGTTGCAAGTCGCGTTGCAAATGCGTTCACGCCGGTAAAAGAAAAACGTACGAATTGCGAAACGTAATTTCGTAAACGGCGCGGCAATATTGCACGCCGCGGTTGTTGCTATTTTTTTCTCGTTCGAATCATTTTTCACGAGCCACGCGCGAGTTATACTATTTTTCTTCCGACACCGCCTGATCGCGACCATTTGTCATTTTGATCATCTTAAACCGGATGCTTGTAACATTAGACAATATTAACCAACTCTTAATAATAATCATTTATCGATCTTTCGTAACGACTTCGATTTTTTTGTATCATTTTTATTGAATTTACGTATTATGCAAAGTAAATATGAAATATGTTGGGAAAATACACAATGATTAAAACATTTTAATTTCGTCACGTCCAATTGCAATTCGCTGCCATTTTAATTTCATTATTCGACCTTTTGCATTCATTTCAAAAATCAAATATACGAACCTGTAACAAATTAGTTAAGTCTTTTTTTTTTAGCTCGTTATATAATCTTGGTATCAGTGACTATACGACGATTACATAAATAATTATGGAAACGTGCATTGCAATACAATATTGAATTAATACATTATTTTGTTGATTTTATTATTGTCAAGTTATATTCAAGGTCACATTACGAAACAAGTTATTAAAACATTTAAAAATATGTGTAATATGTGTTCTGTGTATTATGACCTCACGATTGTTCTCGCGCAGTTTGTTTACTATATACATAGACACTTTTCCCCGATAACACGAATTACTCGGAAATTTGAATCGCGCCTATTTTTAATCTCAACGAGAAACAAATCAGCCTGGTCATGAATATTAATGAAAACATTACTATTAAATTTCTTATAATCTGATTAAGAAAAATGCAGACAACTTCATCCATGTCTCAAGCATCCGTTTTTACCTCGTTTGTCATCGACCTGTGAAAAACAAGATGTTGCCGTATGAAAAAATGATTATCATTGATTAAATCTGCACCCATTTTGTGCGGGGATTAACATAATTTTGCGATTAAAGTAATGGCTGTATCGACGAGGCCGTAAACTAAATGGACGCAGCGGCCGCGTAACGGGGTGGCGTTTTGAGCAACGTCGCGCGCAAAATCATATGATAAACTCGTTCTCTCGAATCTCAATAATTTCCGGTCCAGTTTTACACCGTCCCTCGGAATTTCGTGAATGAACCGCAGTCTCGTAGCGCCCGTGTGACGTCACAACCTGTTGCTACCTATTTCTCGTTCTCCGTCTCTTCCTTCCGTCCGACCCCTCGAGTGATTTATTCGTTAAAGCCTTTTGACAAATTACTCACGATTTTTAACGGCTTTACAAACATTGACGCACAAAATGCATCACTCGTTGAAATAGCTATTAATGAATTTAATCGGCTAAATCGATTGCTATTCGGTCAAAAGAATTCCATTTATTCCCTTGTTCAGTATATACCGTTTTGGTGAAAAATGAAAAAGCAAAATCTGTCACTCAAAAATTCGTTCCGCAACAATGCGTTTGAAGCCGTAATAAATCCGTAATGATCCTATGCCGGTTAAAGCTGTTTTACCCGCAGGGAGTTGGCTTGGCACACGAGACGGTGTTTCCATCTACCGCAAGACGGCGGAACTTGAACGAAGTTTAGCGCCGTCGCGCCGACAGATGCAGACACCGGCGTCAAAGCGGACGCACCGATGTTTCGTTTTAAAATTACACTTTGATACCAACTACAGCTTCAATTGCTCGACGCTATTCTTCGGAATTCGCTTGAAATGTCCGAAATAAACCGTTTTCGGAAGCGAAGGTGTATTCAGTTTTGAATTCTAATTCAGCTCATTCGTGGCTAATTTTTCGATCCGGTAAACCGCGTAATAACATAATTGCGATAAGATTAGAGCCGGGAATAAAAACTACGATGTAAAGCGGTTTTTGATAACATTCGTAGTACCATTATCATTGTCCTGATGAAACGATAATGTTAATAACTGCGGGTAACATCATGAGAGTTTTCAGTTATCTGCATCGATGTATAATTGTGGAAGCAGAAATCAGTCCGTTTTATCGTGCTTCCGTTAAAATTAGAATTTTTTAAGCTTTCGGAGTATATTTATGGAACCGTGGTGGCAGTAATTGTACTTTGAATAACAATTCGAATAATCTACGAAATCATAAATCAGTCGGATTTTCAGATTTTCGTATCCGACTAAATTGCGTCAAAAAAATGTGATTAACATTCATATGCAACCCGGCAAACGTCGTATAAACATTCTTATACCGAATATCAATAAAACATAATACCGTCAATTGTAAAATACCAAAGAATCGTCCAATCTTATTTACCCTTTTGATTCAAAATTGAATAAATACAACATAAAATATGTCGATCGTGAAAAAAAAAAAAGAAAAAAAAAGCACAAAAAATTGTGCCGTATAACGTCAGAACCTCATGAATATGTTAATTATCCGTCTCAAATGACCAATAAATAAGAATATCCAGAAAACTATAGCACAAAAAGTTTTAATAGATCAACCATTACAAAGAAATGATAACTTTAATAAGAAAAGTTTGGTAGCGGTTGAAAAAGAAGCCCGCACAAAACAAACGTTTTTCCATTAAAACGCGTGATTCCGGGGAAAAATGTGCGGCGGTAAACTACCGAAATCGGTTATTTCGGATAAAAAACTTCGGGTATTATAATAGTTAATCGAATCTTATAATTCATTCCAGACCACCGCAATTACCCAACGCCTATGCCGCCGTCGAACGAACGGAAGTAAACAAATGAAATTCGGTATTGTTTATTTATATGAATAGTACATACAGCCCGTTCGGGCCCCGAAATTATTGCATCATAAATATAATAAACATATATATATAGGTTTCATTTTGTTTGATTTATTTTTTATTTATTAAACTCAGAAAGAAAGACGCTCGAATTTTGTTTGAGATCGAACGGTCCTTTGTACGGTCCGGTCCGCCGCGGCGTGTGTGTTGACTCGTTTGCAGGATCGAGAACGTGAGAAATTCATCAACGCCGTGGCGTTGGTAACGTCAAGGGCGACTCGGGCGACCGCACGCTAAAAGCTACGGTTACACTTTTCACGCAACGTGCGGCCCACCTTGTCCTCTCCGCAAATGCGCACATTTGCAGGGCTTCGTCTTCTTCGGCTTGTCTTTCACGCCGCTGCCGTGAGCCCGGCGCGGACCGTCGTTAGCTCGAAAATCAAAATTCCGTTCGGCCCGCTATACGAGACAAACGCCAACTATAATACACGAAATATGACTAGCATAATTGCTCCGTGTTTTTATTTCTGTTCGTATATATAACACGCAAACATCTGTCGCGAACGAAGTGGCTCGTAAAATTGAACAAACACATTTCGAATAGTAAAACTGCTTTTCATTGAACGAAAAATACGAAATTCATTTTTGATTCAGCGAGATTAAGTGCAAGCGATCCTCGACGAATTTTGTTTATATGTATCTGAACTCGGTCGTCCTGATTTCGTCGGTTGCGCGTGTTAACCGAAGTGATATAGACTCGTATCATTAAGAAAAATTAAGCTTAAAAAGTTGCTGTTTACAACGTTAATTCGGCGACTTTAAGACAGTTCAAAAATAGTTCAAATTATTATCAAATGATGAATCGAAATGAGTGAATCAAAACACAAATTTTCTCATTTGTACATTCAGAAAAATTAAACGTACAAATTGCTGTTTATAACACTAATTTGGAGACGTTAAAATAAGAACCGAAAAATTGTCCTTGTAGAAATACAGTTCTTCATACCAAAGTTTCCTTCCATTTTCTAGTATAATGCTATTATAAACAGTGATTTTTAGAATTTTGTTTTAATATCGCCAAATTAGCGTTATAACCCGCAATTTTTAAAGTCCAATTTTTCTGAGTGTATGAATAAAACAAAATTTGTCATTCTTTAAGTTCAATGCCACGAATATTAGCGCACTCGGCTTTTTAACAATTTGTACCAAAAAAGATCGTTTTCCAACGGACCCAAATTATCGAAATCCAATTTTGTCGAAGAAGCCCCCGTCACCGTTCGATACGAAAATCTGCGCGCGTAAAATGTAAATCGCGCTAGAGCGAAATGGTTCCGAAACAATTCGAGTAGATCCGAACGAGACGTTCATTGGTCAATTTGAACTCGCGATAAAAATTCAGCGTCGCGCTACCGTCGACTTCTGAATACGAGATGCGACTTCTAAGAACGATCGCTGCTCGTATTTTCTCCATTTCTTTTCTTTTTTTCCCCCCTTTTTTTCAATTTGGAAGATCAACGGCTCCCACATAATCGTCATTCTCTTCTCGCCTGTCACTCTTCCTCTCGTCCTTTCTTCCCTCTCTGCGCGTTCATCTATCTTTGTCTTTTGTTTTATTTTTGTACACCGGGACGCGCCGTGCCGTTCAATGCGCGAGAGGGAGTGGTTGTCATGCAAACTGTGTAAAACAACGCGAGAGAGAGCAAAGGGCCGAGAGACATTTTGTCATTCTGAGAATTAAAAAAACGTGGCGCAGAAGAGGAAGGTGTTGCGTTCAATTTCTGCGGCTGAACGACGTTTTGTACGTGCGTTGGAAAATGTTGTGATATTAATTTTGTGTCAGTTATTCATGGTATATAAACATTTCAACATATGCTCGAAGAGAAATCCTTATATGAATCATGTACGTATATTTAGATACACGATTCCTATAACAGTGGCAACAAATTCATTAACGGCTTCGTGAATGGTGCGTCGAATTTATGTACGTCTATATAAAGGTCCTTAAATTATCAATTGTGTCAATATATATATATATATATATATATATAGCATTAATACAATGTACAACTCATTCATACCGACAGTCATTCTTGTATGCATTGACACCAGTGCGAATGTCGAACTGAATTAAAATATTTTCAAAATGAATATTATAAATAAAGATAGCGATACTATACTGTTCAAACATGAAAGATTTGTTACAAACAGTAACCGCGTGACCGTAACTTTTGACGTAATTAAGTTCTTTTTGTCGGTTTATAAGACGTTTATTAATAACAAGGACCGTACTTTTTTTCCTCCCGAGAGATTCGTTGCTCCGTTTTTATTAGATTTCAAAGTTGTATGTCTTGTAGTAAATCAACGAACAGTTTCACGCCCCGGTCTTTGGTCTCACGTGCATGTCCCCTTGCTGCTTCCGGACCCTCATGTGCATCGAGCGTATATGTACACGAAGATAACTAATAGAACAAATATTATCTTATTTTACGGCAGTCGCTGACGATATTGTTTTGTTTCTCGTTGCTTCGACGAATTTCACCGTGAATTTTATTTTGAGTTATCATACACTGAGAAAAAAAATATAATAAAAGTTACTATTTATATAATAATTTGGAGTCAAGTGTGCAAATATGGTAATTTATATAACAGAAATAAAGTAAATTCAATCAATATATTACTATTTTCGACTATTTTATATGACAAAATTCACTATATTTGCACACTTGTTCTCAAATTATTATATAAATAGTAACTTTTATTATATTTTTTCTCCGTGTAAAAAAACGTGTTTTAAAATTGTAACAGCAAATTATACAAACAGTCATTCAGAAAAACAATACTGGAAAATTTATTCTACAAATACTGTATGTGGAATATGTTTGTAAATTTAAAAAAAATTGCTATATAATGTAGTAAAATTTGCATCGCAAATAATGTATTCAATTTATGTAGTAATTTTTTGTACATTATTTATCTCAGTAAATCGTATGTAAAATGTATTAAATTATTATGCGTTTTGTTGTAAATTTTACTAAGTACTAAGTTAATAATAAATAAATTGACTAAAAACCGTTATTTGCTTTTTTGTTTGTTTTTAAATGACATAAAAAGCATTAACAAAATTAGTAAATACGTTTGTTTTTACAAATACAAATATTTACTAAACGCATTTAGACGTGTATTCTGCGTCCCTTTCTTATCAATCCCGTCGTAATAACCTTATAAGCATTTTTAGATTACTTCTCCTCGAAGTACCTGCACTGCTACCTGTTGCAGGTATACGAGCGTCGCTCCGAAGGGGAAGATAATGGAACCGAGTGACAATTGCTGCGGTCGCAACTTGTTTTTCTGACTTTTTTTTTGTGAGTGCAGAGCCAAGGCACGCTTTGTACCGAGCTTTAAGCATACCTGAAAAGGTGTGACAACCTTTGACCCGCTTCGTGCTCCATTGTTTAAAGGACCCTAATTTGTTTCCTTTGCTACTTTCAACTTTAAATTTGGATTTACAGAAATTTATTTACCCAAGTATTTAACTTATTAACGCCAACAACGATTCCTTTTTCTATGAGTGTGACTTTGTGATTACGCGTCAACAAATACGTCTTTCAACTTGACCAACAACAATAGTCCAATCGTGTGATTCAATTCGGTATATTGAAATGAAAATTTCACGTCGGTTATAACAAACACAAATACGTACATTCAAAAAACAATTTAGCTAGGATAACAGGATATGTGATGTTCTTAATAATTTGCCAGTAACTATACAGTGTTTTTTATATTTTTAAAATTGTAACAAATTTTTGTCCGCTTCACATACATATATTTATATATATATATATCTAATATCATTATTACACTGAAAGAAATTGCTGCAAACTTTACCAGACAATATTGTAAACATCGGATAAAGGAGAAAAATGTAAATAAATACCTGAAAATATTATCATTTTTATCAGATTGTATGGTAATTTTTATCGAAGCTTTAACCATAATTTATCATATTTATTTAGATTTTTTTCTTTTATCCCATGTTTACAATATAGTATAGTAAAATTTGCAGGATTATTTGTTTCAGTATAGTAAACTATTGATTTGAATTTTACTCATTTCAAGCACATTGTATAAAGTAGATTATATATAAAAGAAGTAAATATACCTCAATTATTTTTTTAAATCTTTAAATTACAAAATAAAATGTTCTATTTAATTATAAAATAATTGTAATTTGTGTTATCCTAACGCAAAGTATGCCCTGCTATAAAACTCACAATCTGACACATTGTGAAGCGCTGCAGTAGCCTATATATTTTTTGTGTATATGTGTACGTAAGAAAATGGCTTTAAGAAAGCCTTCTGACGCAACGTTCGAAACTAAAAGACAATTAAGAAAGCACAAAAACACCTATTGCACTAGTTTCGTCCAATCTGTCCAAGTTAAAATAACTCTGCTCAGTTAATATTTATACACGTAGACGGATAATAGCATCAATTGGATCAAAAGTGTATCATAACTCTTAAGTAGCGTTCGTGCATCAAATTCAATTTACCGCGCGTCCAGAACACTCGCTCATTAAAACGTTCCCTTTGGCTGCGAACGAAAATTTTAATTACCAACATTTTCATTAGCATTTAGTTGCGCGCGTTTTTTGTCGTTGCGATAAATTCATTCGTTGTAAAAATCCGTTGCGCGCCGAACGCTTCTGCATCACGAATCCCGATATACAATAATTATAAGTTATATTATATATTATCATAACGAATCTCTGAAATAATAGACCAAAGATGAATGTTCACGGGAAATTAGACAAAGTGGTATTTAAATGCATAACTTTGTGTTTACTTGAAAAAAAAAAGGAAAAAAAAATGATATAACGTTAAACACTAAACAAGAAACGCCAGACGAATAACTATTAAAATTCTGAGTATCGACGACCGTAAATCATTAATAAATTGTCAGATTTGTTGTGGGAATTCTGCGACGCGCAGTCGGACAGATAAATTGTCCCTGAAAAGTCTCTCAAAGATGACCTTCCTTTGGAGTGACCAATTTTTCAAAGTTACATTCTTTTTCCCTAACGAAAGTTAGTCTTGTCTAAACCGCAGCGTTTCACGCGACAAATTTTTTTCTTATAAAGGAATAAAGTATTGTGTACAATGGAATAGAGAAACGAACAGTTTAGGTCACATTTTAGCGGTCAAACTGTAACTCGCATTGAAGCGTAGTTTGGAATCGTGAACTGTAACTAATTTCGTATGTTATAATCGTAAACGGACGGTCAAGTTTGCCTCGCGGTTGTCATTCGGCGTGTAAGCAGTCGAACTGCCCGAGACCAATCGGACTTTATGGATTCACGGAATGGCAATCTGATTGGATATATAAATAAATAATATATATATATAAGAAAATAACTTATAAGTATAAAAGATCGATTTCAATTCAAGTACCCGTGTTTTGGCGCGAAATTTGAAACGAGTGGAATATGACAGTTGCTAAAAATAAGCTTGCCTTTATTTGGGGTTTTTTTTAATACAAAGCACAACTGACACTAAGAGAAAGTCTGTGATTAAAACCAGGCTTACTGTAAGCATTTACATAAAACATAACGCGGATTGTCATCAAATGATCAACGAACAATAGCAGCACACACAATTGTTACGGAAAACCTAACGCGCTTGCATTATTCAGCAACCGGCTCAGCTCTGGAAAACATAAACGGTATCGTCGAGACGCGTTTTGCGAAGTTAAAAATAAGTTTCTTGTTTCGAGGAGAGTTTAAACATGAAAACGCGCCAGACTTTGTATTTTACGCGCGATGCGCCTTTTGTTGGGATAATAATTATGCTGGAATACATTACCCATAATTTATTGCAAATAACTGTTATAATATTACACACAAGATTATTAAACAACTTTTTTTTCTTATTGAAATAGTATTCCAGACATTTAAATAACACGTGCAACAATTAATTGTCAGTCTACGAAATGACCGGATTGCATAATAATTTTGTCCGGAATAAAAAATGTAACATTTTTTTTTGAAAATCATTCTGACGATTCACTTTTAAGGGTACGTTTTTGAGGTACACAAAATAACATTACTAATGGACGAAGTCATAAATGTCAACATTGGATAAATTTAAATTAATCTAGTTATTAACCAAAACGATAATACCGATTACGAATACGTCGCACAAAGTAAACATGTTTCGGATTTAAAATTCGTGATTTTAAATTAATATTTTAATTTTAAGTATAACCTCTTTATTCATTAAATATTTTAACATTTTGTGCAATTACACTTGTCGTGTAATTTCGCGGTAAAACTTGCTAATTATAACAAGAGAAAGGAACGGAATCAAACACGCGCTAATAAATATTTATATAAACAATAAATAAAGTCGGTGAAATCATTGACAAGCAGCTGCCGTCGACAATGAAATTGATCATAAAATGTTTGTGTTACTGGCGCGCGATTGACGGTCTCCGACGCGAGCTTTTATGTCAAGCCATATCATCTGAATTTCGTCTACCGCCGCGACTCGTGTAAAATTAATTTCGTTATTTAAAAATCACACATTCTCATATTTTAACAATATAATAACAGGTATAACAGGTATAATAATATACCTTTTATTACCGGCAATCGATACGCGACGTGCTTTAAGTTCACGTCGATTCATTTATTCATCGACGCTTCTACATTTGTAATATATTGTTTTGCACAATTTCGACGAGCGCTTATAGCATTATGAAAAACGAAACAAAAGCGCTCGTTCGTTTATTTAACGCTATAAATACATCGAATTAGCAAATGAATGTATCCTGGGAAATTATTTCTTTTATCAAGTGGAGTATGCTGTGAAAAATTTTGATAAGCAAATTACTCAGTAATAACAGCGTAATTTGATAGGTTATTCACCAACGAACAAATAAAACATTATTTACAAAATTGTTCACCAATAAATAGAGATTTTTTAAATTGTCGAGACATAGATTTGCACTCAGAAAAAGTAAACTTAGAAAAGTAAACTAATTTGAAGACATTAAAGTAAAAACATAAAACTTACTGTTTTTCTTTGTAAAAATACAGTTTTTCATATCAAAATTTCCTCCAATTTTTTAGCATAATAAACAGTAATTTTTGGAATGTTGTTTTAATGTCGTCAAATTAGTATTATGAAAGCAATTTTCTAAGTTTAATTTTATGAGTGTGGATTGCCAAATATATTATGCATTTATAAATGATTGTTTCGCAGAATTCGGTTTGCAGATTTCTTACATGAAATTTTTGAATTATCCATTTATAAATATCAAATATGAAATATATATTAAAATAATAAGTGACATTTGATATATAAAGTGATATATTATGCTGTTGTTTCCATACGCTTTCTTTAAATTCAAAGTATAATAATTTAACCAAAACACGTTTGCAAAATTTAACGCGTTACTTTATGACTAAATTGGTATCTATAATATTATTAATTTAAATTCATTCAGTATTTTATTATTTTATTATTTATACGAGTTCAGTTTATTGGTTTATCAAGTAATTTTATTTATTTTTATATACAGTTTTTATATTAAAAAAATGATAAAGTTTTATTTGAATGAAAAGAAACCATGAATAAACAATAAACTAACAGATCGAGGTATTCATAAATAATATTTCATTAAAAGTCTGTGGTGCAAATATTCTTATATTATATTACGTATTAAATATATAATGTTATACATTTTTTATATTTTCATTGTTCCAATTGTATACAATATTACTGAAGTATGTTTTAATTAATAATTTTGTGTAATAATTATTTAAAACTTATAAATAATGGATTTTATTGCTTATGAATTTTAAATTTATATATATAATTAAATATATAATTAATTATCACAAACTTTGCATATTTACTTTCTGCATAATAGATCGGTCAATATTTATCTTTAAATCAATATAAATGTCGGTTTCTTCATTTTTATACAAGTTTTAATTTAACGTTAATTTAATATAATAGTATAATCTATATATGTATACATACACGGAGAAAAATATAATTGAAATTTTACTATAAAATAAACGAAACTAACCCTAGAAGAAACAAACTTCCAATTTATCTTAAAAAATATGATAAAAATGTAGCAGAAACAAGAAAGAAAATACTATGTTTATGCCACTATTTTATCATAATTTATTAGACAAATTTGAAGTTTGTTCCTTCCAGGGTCAATTTCGTTTATTTTATAGTCAAATTTCAATTATATTTTTCTCCGTGTATTAATTTTATGACCATATGCATTTGAAGTTTATATTTTATTACGTGAATTATTTTATTACATGTTAACTACAGCATTATAATATTTTTTTTTCGAAACAATAAATTAATTATGTATTAAATTAAAAAAAAAAAAAAAAAAAAAAAAAAAAAAAACCAATAATTAAAAAACATAATAAAAAATAAATATTTATCTATATAATTAAAATAAAAATCAATAAAATATAAAAAAAAAAAAATAAATAAATTGATAATAAATAATTTAAAATAAATATTCTATATATTTTATTTATTATTAATTAATATATATAATATATTTATTAAATTATAATAATTTATTTTAATAATATAAATTATATATTTTATACATATAATCA
>JABFQC010001491.1:0-19128 GCA_022817085.1 Psilanteris sp. ZL-2020 | reverse complement strand
GTTAACGATATCAATGAACTAAATTCAATTAAATGAACCGAATATCAACTGGTGATAAATTACCGATTTTTATTTTCTGAGATTATAATAATTCTCAATTAACAACACTCAATGGCATATAATTCGTATGTAATGTCTTAACGAGATATAAATTATTGATTGAATGAGAATTTAATTATAATTTAAATTAGATAAATATATCCAATAATGTTAATCGATAACAATTTATTTATGTTTTTGATTGTTCAAAATTAAAATGGTAATTTTAATTGTTTTTCTTTAATCAAATTTTAAATAACTGGTTTAAATTCTCATCCAAATTGAAATGATATTAACCAATTTAATAATTCATTAATTGTTAGATGACACAAAATTCAATTGTTCTAATAACCAATGATGTGTATATGTAATTCGTATCTTTCATTGACTTGAATAATCATATAAGAGATTGTAAAAGAATTTTCAAATAAAATCAGTTTCTATGTATTCATCTTTATTTTTGAATCCAAATTTAAATTAAATAAATAAATTTTATTTTAAACATCAATGTGAGTGAAATTATAATGTTAATTGTTTACTATATAATTCATATTACTGATGTTATTTGATCTTATTCACAATAAATTTCAAATTATGTATAAATAACCGAATTATAAAAATTGTAGTGAATCAAACAAATGAATTAATTGTATTTTATTTTTGAATTTTTAATTTTGAATCAAAATAAATTCCTTGTATATTTATATAACGCCAGGTTTGGGGACACGCCCTTTTTGGGCGCCTAGTTACGGGGGTGGCAAGCAGAATATTATGTGATCATAATGTTTTCAAATCATTCTGATGAAGCAAAAAGTTTTATGGAAAAATTTTTTTATAATTAAAACAATTAGAAAATGATATGCTTTCACAACTGATAGTGAATATACTCCTAAAAATTGTCTCAGCAAATAATGCAAAAATATGAAACGCTGAATAACGAATATATATCAATAAAAATAAAAAAAGTAAAGAGTTGAATAGCTCCAATTCGTCATCTAGATCCAATGAAAACTCTTCAATTGGTAAAATATATTCTTAAATTAATTCTTAATTATTATAATTAATTATAACGACTCTATAATTACTATAACTAATAATAATAATTATATATATTACGGCAGTTTCGAGGACAGCGACTTTTTGGGCCCCTAGGTACGGCCCTGAAAACAATTTTTTTGTAGAAAATATGGCGGAGCGCATCGGGCGGCCTTCAGCCACCCTCATAAAGGGATGCGGGGGGCTCCGCCCCCCAACCCCCCCTCATGTAAAAATCTAGCCAAACCCAAAATGCGAGGGTCCTAGGGGGCCCCAATACCGTATTTTACTGGACTGTCCTCGAAACTGCCGTTAAGCCAATTTGTTACTTCGAGCCCAGTCCTCGAAACTGCCACCCGCATAAACAATAACATTGTTTAAATAGTAAACAAAAGGCTTCCTGTCCTCGAAACTGCCGTTGGCCAAATTTATAAATATTTATACATATCCTTTATTTTTTTTATAATTTTTTTTTGTTATTTTGTCTGTTTATAGTGGAACTACAAGTCGTAGAATTTGTAGATTCTTTAAGAGAAAAATGCAAAAAATTAGGCGACTCGGAAATAAAGAAAAAAATAGATAAAATTGCTGAATCTGATGTCCCCAATAATATAAAGAAAAAACAATTAAATTTCATAAGAAAAAAAAATAAAATAGAAAAAAACCAAGTGATCAATAATAATATTAGCATAATAAATAACAACGATAATAGCAGTAATGTTATTAATAACATTAAAAACTACAATAACTACTCGATTCCAATGCCTCCAGGAATAACCTTAGATGAGCATACTGAATTTTTAAATTTCCTTTCAAAACTCACAAATTATCACAGATTCAAGAATTTTTTCTTGAAAAGTAAAAAGCCCGAACCCAAATTCATGACGCCACAATATAAGGACCACCCGAATGTAGAAGAGGAAATAATTATATTAGACTAATTATATAATTTATAATAAATAGATCATATTTATAAAAACAATTTGCAGCATTTATTTAAGTTTCCCACCTATATATAAAGAGTATAGATACAAGTATCTATGTCCTTGTCTATGTAATGTCTCAGGATATAACACATATTAGAATTTATGTATTGTAATAAATATAAATTATATGTATAATATAATTAATTTGTATTTATTTAGAATTACTTTATATCACATGCGTATTGTTAAGTGACCAAATACCTTTTGAATATCATATTAAATGATTTAAATAAATAAATTTGAATGATCTATTCTACTATGTGTGATTATCATCTGACAATTAATAATAATTATAAATTATATTTATATTTATACACATATTATATTCGTATGTGTAAAGATTTGATATATTATTTAAATTTATTATTCATGCTTGATAAAAATAGAGGATAGTACATTTTAGATATACAATTTTTAGTTTCATTTATACATAGCAAATTTCAACTAGCAATCATTTATTGTCTACATGTAATCATTGATTATTACTTGGAGCAGAAGTTCAGCTTTAACATTTAATTACTCTAGCGGAACTACGTAAATTAGGTTTTGCCAAGCAGAGTCGACCTTGAAATGCTCATAAAAGCTTAGTCAGATTTAATTGCCCCAAGTGAACTAAATGAAATTATTGCATATTGTTACTATAACATTATTATTGATTATTTTCAAAATTGTATAATTTAAGTTTTAGAATAACACAATTCAATTTAGTTCTGCAAGTAAAAAGAAAGTTCATACGTTTCTAAAAATTAGTACAGAAACTAGTTGCTAAATTTTGGATTACATCATAATAATCTACTTATCTAATTACGATGTTATTTATTGATGATATTTATTGAAATTATCGATTACGATCATAACATCTATTAGTGTTAATATAATATTACTTCAGTGCTGGAAAATTCTATTAATAACTAATTTTATGAAAACAAATTCTTTAATTTGTAAATTAATATATTTTTTCAAACAAAGTTTATTTATAAAATCATATGCTTTATAGTTTTAGTTTTGTGTTAAATGAACTCTTTAAATTAATGTTTGTTTAATCACTATAATAAAAATATGATACTATGTTTATTGATAACTATTAATTACATATTTATAATAAGTAAAAGATTTTTTTTAATTATATCTCATACCATTAGATACTTGGTGTTATTTGTAAAATAAATATTCGCTTTCGATTTGAACACTTTTATTAATATATGATCATAACATAATTAATAGATAAATTACATTTTATTTATAATTTAAATTTGCATAATGTTGTTTCATTATCATAAGTTCACCTTCAATTCAAATATTATATTTCTACATAATAACACTGTATTATGTAAATTAGTTAAGAATTTTACTAGAATTTTTTATATAATTAGTAGATTGTGAAGAACTGGTGAAAATTCGACAATTTTATAAATTTCTTTTGATCTAACACATTTATGTCTTTTTAATGTCGTAAAATACCCTATATAAAAGACAAAACAAAAGATATATATTTCTATAAACATTTTTTCAAAGAGTCGCATTTGGTTACATTGAATCTAAATTTAACAAAGCTTACAAACATTATTTTATTATAATGGCAATTTAGGGCACTATATTCGTATATATTTAATTATTTATTTTATTATGAATTAATGAGAGTTGCATAAAAAAATGTGTTAGTATAAAATTAAAAGTTAACTTGTGAATACAGTAAAAAAATTTAAATACGTGTAATCATTTAATATAAATTATAAATTATTTTATAGCGATATAATTTTTTTACAGTTTTTTTTCCTTAAATAGATACGGAATCTTAATGGGCGCATATATATATATTTCAGAAAAATTATCATTGTTATCAATAAATTATTCTGATACGTAAAGAAAGAAAGATGGAAAGTAAAACTAGGAAAGACAACAAAGTAGTTGACTGTAAGAAACAAATGGAAACGTACAAAAGAACGTATTCCATAAATCACAGTGAATGTATTGAAAAATGAAGGCGAGCGGAATAACAGTGCGATAATATTTAATTTTAAAGTACTATTCGGTGTAAAATATGTAAATTACTTCTGAGACGTGAGCATAAAAATGTTTAAAACTAAATTTTCAGTTTTCTCGTTTGTATTATATAAATAATAATGTGGATGAGAATGAGATTATAACTTGTAAAAAAGTAAATGAGAATTTTCTAAGAAACAGAAATTTCACTATTACCAAGCATTAAGTAAGATTTGCTATATATTAAGACCGCGATGAAAGATTAAGAGAGTAAAATTTTTCTTACTATATTATAAATAATATTCACACTCGAAGAAACCAAGATTCAATGCACGAGGCACAAATAATGAATAAGTATAAAAAGAAAACGAGGAAATTTATACTAAATATTTATCATTCATTTATGCTTAAATCTGATATTGTATGAACGATTCAATTGATATATGAGGCAATAAAATTTACATTCATTAGACAAAGAATAAATAAATAAAATGCGAAGAATATATAATAATGTGTACGAAGATGACAAACAAAATGAATAAATAAATGCAAACACATTAATTCATGCAAGTAAAAACAGATGAAATTTCCACATAAAGTAAATATTTTAAAAGAACCTTTGAACAAAATGCTGTTCTTCATATATGGGGATTGAAATTAGATTCTTCGAAAATTATTACGAGGCAAAAGAACTGAAAAATGGATTTTATGAGACAAAAAGGAGGACTTATAATATGTGCCACGAATAGTTGATTAGATATTAAAATAGGAACATTATCCTTTATAAACAGGAAATAATAACGTCAATCATTAAATGTGGCTTCTAGATGCTTCATATTTTAAATTGCTGAAAATATAACGTTCTATCTAATGAAAATATCAACTTGCAGTATATGCAATAAATTTAACTTTAAAAAAATGTAATCAAATGAAATTTGTTTGATAACAGTAAAATTGTTGATTCATTTTTTGGCTTATTTCGATCGAAGTCAGTGAAAGCAATAACTATATTGTGATGAAGTTATTTGGGTATGAATTTGAGATAATGTTTGTATAATCTCAATATAATAATAGATTATTCAGAATAGATTATTCTATTATATTTATAGAATTTTCAACAGGATAGTTAAGTAAGTAGATCCACTGTATAATGGTTGTATATGTCCTTAAATAGAACTATATTATAAATAGAACATATAAATATAAATAAATAAATAAAGAGAACAATATTACGTGTACTCCGAATTATCCGACTATTAGTGCATGTTTAGAAATAATCTTTTAATATAAATCTTTTAATATTGTTATTACTTTTTAGATTGTATTATTAAAATTTAATATTTTAATATTATTGAGATAATTTAGATATTTCAGTGTCAATTTTATTGACCATTTTTTAACTATTTATACATTCTTTTTCATAGTAAAATTGGTTGGAATACAAGATCAGTCAATATGATTTTAAATTATTATTATTGTCGAAATTGAGCTTAAATTCAAACTAGAATCAATTCAAAAGAAATCAGATAAACATTTATTAAAAAAACTTTATGATATAATATGAAGAATTTTACATAATTTTATATCTGCATAATTTTCTTATAAAATGATATTAATTATTTATTTAATAAAATAATATTTTATTCTTTAAGCACTTTTTTCGTTACATGATACTGTTTATTCGTTATGTGAAATAATATGTTATGTGATCTAATTTTATAATATGAATAAATATATATATGAATTGAATCACGAATAAAGAAATTTGTTATATGATATATTTAATATGGTCATAAATAGCATTATTACATACTTCAACATTACATTTTCAACGTCTGCATATTAAAAATTGAGTTTAAAACGTACATTTATATGTGAACTACTATAATATTATTAATTTCTTTATATATTATGAAATCACGATAAATATCTTATTCGAATTAAAATTTAATCGATTGTTATTTGATACATTTTTATTTAGTAAGTATTATTATATAAATTTATTTATTGAGATATCGTTAAATTAAAATATAAAATATAATTTTTTGATAATTAACTACCTACATACTACGTAAAGGATTTAAAGAATTTAAAATACTTACCACAAAATAATCATATTGTACTGTAAGGCTAGTAAATGATTCCTAAGCAATGAGATAATTAAGTAGATGATTTAAGAAATCAAAAGCACCAAAATATTGCAATGTTGATAGTAGAAATTCATTACATCACATGGTATAAAGATTGAACTTAATATATAGATATATAGGACTAACGGCAGTTTCGAGGACAGCGACTTTTTGGGCCCCTAGGTACGGTCGTGAAAACAATTTTTTTTGTAAAAAATATAGCGGAGCACATCGGGCGGCCTTCGGTCACCCTCACAAAGGGATGAGGGGGGCTCCGCTCCCACCCCCCCCTCATGTAAAAATCTAGCCAAACTCAAAACGCGAGGGTCTTAGTGGGCCCCAACACCGTATTTTACTGGTCTGTCCTCGAAACTGCCACCCGCATAAACAATAACATTGTTTAAATGGTAAATAAAATGGCTTCCTGTCCTCAAACCTGCCGTTAGCCAAATTTATATGAATATACTAAATTTAAAAAATAGAAATAAACTTATGTCCAAAATTATTTTCATAAAAAAATCATTGTGTTGATCATACAATTTTCTTGAAAATTCATAATATTTAGTAAATTCAGTAATAAACAGAAATTCAACTCAGACACGATGATCTCGTTACTTAATTAAACAAGATTTCCTTTCATTTATATCTGATATAATAGGCTATCATAATATATACTCAGAATTAATTCGCCATGACATATCAAAATTAGAATGAGTTATATACACTGTAACCAGGTTGAAAAACCACACTGTAAACCAATTTCACTAAAATCATACTAATATAGTATAATTTTTCACATTATGTGTAAATTTTACACTCTATATGTAAAATTACACTCTTTCAGCATGTTATAAAGTGCACACATTTTATACGTGTTGTGTAACCTTACATATAATGTGTGATATTTACACATAATGTATAAAATTACTCAATATTAGTGTGCTTTTACAGAACTGGGTTT
Source organism: Psilanteris sp. ZL-2020 (assembly GCA_022817085.1). Lineage (NCBI taxonomy): Eukaryota > Metazoa > Arthropoda > Insecta > Hymenoptera > Scelionidae > Psilanteris > Psilanteris sp. ZL-2020. The sequence goes on along the minus strand of JABFQC010001491.1, from coordinate 11,995 downwards.
ACAGTGCACGTGATACGTAATACATTTCCATACTAATATTACACATATTACATTAATATTAATATTTTTTCGCAATTCATATTTTTATAATATTAATTTTATCCAATATAGATGAATGAGCTCATACAATTAATAGAGGTTACATGTAAGCTTGAAATGTATGTACTTTGTCAGATTATGTTAACTAAATATCGATTAAGTACTGTCAATTAACTCACAAATAAGAGGACTTATTCCGCTGGATAACATTAAAATTTAAAATACATATAAAATTTTTTCACCAATAATTTCGTGACTTTAGAGTGATGAAATTATCGATTTCAATATTATATAATTGACGTGAGAGAAGAACAACGTGTCAAGATCTCTAAAGCCTGTGCACGTTGGTCGATTAAAGCTGCATAATTGCGGTTAACCACTGAAACGACTGGTCAATTAATGAGATACTATACACTCAGTAATCGTTACATATACTAAGAAAAATTATAATGAAAATATTTTAAAATTTATTATTTGAAACATGTATTATGAAATTATGAAATTATGTAATCGTAGAAGAGGGGTGGAAGAACACGGTGGAAATGAAAATACCAAAAGTACTTTAAAGTCAAAGTATTTCAATTGTTTATATTATTTTATTGAAGTCAATAGACTGACAGGATTAAAAAGTGACAACGGTTTCCTAGTAATTTTATTAATATATTAACTATATATATATATATATATATATATATGCCCTTCGGTGCAAATGAGGATGCACCCTATTTGGGCCTCTAGTTACGGGTATGCCAAAATTATTTTGGCTGAGCAAATATGGCGGAGCATATCGGGCGGCCTTCGGCCACCCTCACAACAAGGGGACCGCCATCCCTCCCCCTTAAAAATAAAATAATAAAAATAAAAAAAATCTAGCCAAACCTAAAACGCGAGGGACTTTGGGGACCCTAGTACAGTAGTTTGCGGGTCTGTCCTCAAATGCAACTACGGGCTTTAATTTAACATTGCTTAAATTGGAAACAATATGGCTTCCTGTCCTCAACTGTTACATTAGAGATATGTATTACTAATATATGAGTAATATATGAATGATTAGTTGAAAATATATATGGTCTATATATTAATCAAATTACTAGGGGTTCGCTTTAGTATATATAGGATGCTGATTTTTGTTGCTCAATGGCTGCAGGCACATACATGTATATCTATATATACATATATATACATGTATTATCGTTTTTTAAGTATTAATGTTATTCAAGATATTAATGGTTATGTGGTGTTATAATTAATAAAATTTATATAGACCCTATCAATTACAAGAATATATAATAGTAAATATGATATATAATGTGTTATATGTAAATGGAAAGATTTGAAAAATTTGTATAAATTAAATGCATGCTCGAGAAAGAAATGCAGTACTCAGCGTACGGATACATTACACGATAGAGCATAAAAATGAATGTGTAGTATCATTATACACATGGTTGAATTTTTTACTTAAGTTGTGCGTAGTGATACGATAAAATAAATTAAATGAATATGATGTATTTCAAATGGTAATTACTTCTGTGATTATGTTAATGTTTATAATTGTTCTTTAATCTAAATGTTATAGATTTTAATTTTTAAATTGAAATATTTTAAATTATGAAAAATAATATTTATCGTAGCTTAACGAAAAATCAACAATTAGACAAAGAATACAGAAAACTTACAATCTAATTAATACTTTCAACATTTTACTAGGATTTAATTTTGAACATTTTGAATATGAATAATAAATTAGAAAAATCTTTTTAAAAAATTAATCTTTTGTATTCTATTTTTATTTGAAATTTACATTAAATTCTATTAAATAAAATTATATATATTTATTATTGTTTCAAATATCCAAATATATACATAATTAAATGTGTATTTCAATTCAAACTGTATTAATAGAATATTTACAAAAAACCATAATGAATAATACAGGTTTATAAACATAGTATATACGTTTCTTAATCCGGAAAGTGAAACTTTAGCAAATAATATTATTAGTTTATATTAAATCCGATTTACAAGGTTATAACAACTTTGTACTTCCAATTACTGTTATCACAGCAGCTTTTGGTAGAAAGTTCTTAAAATTTGTCTAACATTCATCATGATTGCATATCTATTTTGGATTTAAAGTTGAAACTGTATAATGGAAGATGTAAATTCTGCAAATATACAAACATATTCTTTATCAAAACATATATATATTGAAAATCTAAACAACAAATGCATTTAACTGATTCTTGTAAAATTAAGGAAAAGTAAGGTAAGATAAGGTAAGAATAGATAAAGTAAAATATATACACAGACCCATATGAAATGCGTAATACTAATTGATACGAACCTACATGTTCATGTGATGATTAACTTTTAACATAAATCAACGTAGTTTATCATATACTTATATATATACACAAGTAATGAATGTAAATATTTCCGTTTTGTTACATATTATACCTCTACATCTGTATGAGCTATGAAGGATGGTGTAAAATATTTTTCAAATTTTTCTTTAATTTTTCTGGTTAAATCGATATGAGATAAATATAAGGTTTTTATTTTCTTGAATAAAACATAAAATTCTGAACGTTTAAATTTTCGGTTATCAAACTGTAAGCATAACAAAGTACAAATATACAAATTTTATTACAACTAAAAATTTACATCATTAAAAGTGTTTCAATTTTTTGAAACTTCTGTAAGTTTTATTTTTCAAATACATTTATACTCTTTTATTTATATGTATACAAACCATTGTATATTAAAGAATATTTCAATAAATAATGCTTGAAAACAATGCTTGTTTTTATGCTGTAAGTAAAAAGTCCCGAGAAAGTAGTTAGATAAAAGTTTATTACATCATGATCATTATCAATATTTTAGCTACATTGCTTAGTACGATAAGATAATTTAAATTTAATCTGATACATATTAGTTATATCAAACTAAGTATTATATTGATACTATGGGTGACGTACACTTAAATATTTTTATAAATATAAATTATTATATGGTATAATGTAAAAATTTGTATAACTAATAGTTTCTATGCAAAATAACTTTTTGATTTTAAGATAATATCAAGAAATTTGGGATAAATGTTCTGAACTTTAATGATTTCATAAATAAAACTGCTAATTCTTAAATGTGTCAAATATCATTGTGATATTTTGGATATCAGTTTAACTGAAATTTATTTATTTCGACTATGAATTTGGTTAACTATGATTGGCTCAAAATTACATAGTGAGGCTGGCTCGAAGCATTTTGCTACGTTCGGAGAATTGCAACAGGCGTTAAAAACGGCGATCGTAGATTGGAGCATCGATTTTATGTGATTTTATATAGGAAAGTTATATGTTTTTTTTTCTTTAAGGATCAGAAAAATTCATGCATTTTGATTGAAAACTGATCAAATATCTTTTTTATAACAAATTTTAATTTTCTGCAATAGGAAATTAAGTCGAGTACAAAAAATGTATTATTGTGAATTGTAATTAGTAATTCATATACTGTGCACAAGCTTTAATATTTTTAAATTTGTGTATTATAACATTATTCTAGCCCGTTTCATATGAAATTAATTTGAGTAAATTCCACCAAAATTTAAGAAATTTTAAGGTCATATCTTAATATTTTTTAGAAAATTCCAAGTTTATATAAATCACCTATTATTGACGCTGTTAGGATAGAATATTTTGTTTAAAGTATATAATTAATTTTTATTAATAAGTAATAATGTATATTTCATATTTTATAAGCCATATACAAAGTAATGTTTGCAAAATATTTTCCTGCGAATCTGATTTCATATTAATATAAAAATCAAACAAATTAAACAAAAGTTATTATTTTATATATTTACACAAACCATTATGTATTTTCACTATCAAGATTGTATATATGTATATTCACTATCATTTGTATCTACACATGAACAAATATTTTTTATACAATAATAATATTGCAATATTTCACATAATATGTAAAAATTTACAGTCATTTTTTCTAATTTCATTTCTAATAATATAAGAAAGACATAATTATTTTTGTATATACTGAAGCAAAATTTCAGATTAATTTGGTAATTTGATGCTATCATTTAATATATATATATATCATTCAAATTAGTTTAGGTTATAATATTTAGGTTTAACGTAGTATCAATTATTTGAATATGTAAATGTAAACTGAAAATATTATCCTATATAGTTTTTAAATCTTCTGATTGATTCCTGATTTTGTATTTAAATTTAGTCTTACGACTAGAGATATATTTTATTCTTCTCATTTTTTATTATTATTAAAATTGAAAAGTAGTATTTGTATGCAAATAAATTTACAATTAAAATTTTATTATATATGAAATAATAAACTTTCCAGTTGATTCAATACAATTTTGTAGTATGTATAATTTATAAGCATTTTTATTACTGTATCATGATACAATTAACCAATTAAATATTACAACTAATACTGGGTTTCATTTTATGAATTAAATGCAAATTATAAATTAAATAAGATAATATTTATTAATAGAGATTTATATAATAAATATAATAATTTACACTGTAATAAAAAATGTAAATTGATTTACGTTATTTAAGTTGTATTTTTAATTATTTATTATAAGTTAATTCTGATGAAACTTTTGTTTTATAAAACTTTCTATAGTTAAACTTGTAGTCTGATTTTCAGGAAAATTTATTGGAAAAATATCTTATGCGGAATTAAAGGATTTAACATTTGATTAAAATATCTAAAAAATAATAATATATATACTTAAGAAAAATATTCTTTAATATTTCATTTATTTTCTTAATTTTTAATATTTCAAACGTATTTTTATATTATATATCTAATTTAAATAATAACAGAGTAAATAAATACAGTAAACTAAGTGCACGTATACGTTAATAAAAGTATAAAATTGTATAAAATTCAATTTATAACGCATATATTCATTTGCATTTTTAAACAAAAATCCAATTTTTTATCGTTTATTTTGTTATTAAGTAATTAACTGAATAAAGAAAAGAGCAATATAGTCATAAAAATTGTTTACTCGATAAAAAAATGATTTTGCAGCTCATAAATTCTATTCATATAATCCATACAATAATATTTTATAATTTAGTATTATTGTAAATTCTTAAATATTTATTTCGTAAATATTCAAATAAATATAACCTGATTGGAAATCTGTTGATGCGCTAATAAATATTGTATGAAAGACTTATTAATTTTTCGCACATATACTGGACATTTGACTTTATATACGTTAAAAGATTTTCGAAGTATTTTTGTGCAACAGTCGACACGAAACTTTTAACACTTCGAAAGAATTTCAAACCCTTTGATATTAACGCGCAATTCCACTAGAAAAAAAGTTTAATTCAATATTTGCTAGCATCAAACGTGGAATGTTGTTTTCGTCGTCGGAGACAGGGTAGTTTCCGAGGAGGCAGAGACATTTCGAAGTCTTTCACGTAAGAAATAAAGATTATAAAATGTAATTTACGCAATTTGATCTTGGAATTGCATGTTTGCATTACATTATGAGATTTAAGGCAAACAAAAAATTTTTAGTATGCAGTAATCAGAACTGTGCAATATTATCATAACGTAATTAATTTTTATTTTATTGATATTTTTTTAAATTTACGTTATCAGTTGGATTATTTCAAATACAGTAAAATGATAAAATACTTCCAAAAACACCCATTCATACTCGTATTTGAAGTTTTTTAATAACATATTCAAATCTACCACGTAAGGTAACAAGTTGTTGGTTTTGGATGTATTCCTATCATGTAACGCATAACCCTCCAGTATTCCCACCGAGGCATGACCCGTGGTGTTTCCGACCTTACCTCAAGTTTTGGCACGCAATTTTACACGTGCAGTCCAATATTTATTGTATTTTGACGTCCAAAAAGAGACACTGGAAGAATAATATCTAAATATATCAAAAGCCCATTTTTGGGGCGATCTAACTACAGGGCTGTGCGTGCAAAATTGTGCGCAAAATTTGAGTGCAGGCCGTCTCGGACAGATTTCGACCCCAATCCACCCTTAAAAATTCTATCAAAACTAATATTAGAGATCGAGGGGCCCTATTAATATAGTTGTGTGTAATATTCTACAAAATGTACGTTCGATAGGCATATGCAATTTATATATATGTTTTTGTTATTATATTTTGAATACAAAACTAACGTTCGAAATTATGGATATCAACTGTATTAAAATATTTTTCAAAATAATAAATAATTAAGACAAAGATGTCCCTATTCTGGCGCCATTAGGGATATTCGAACATGAACAATAATAATTTATAATAATAATTTAGTGATAATTATCATTAAATAATAAAAAAAATTAAATTTTAAATAAGACGTTCGTAATACGTCGCTTTTTCTTCTTATCTACAATTCTGAAAATTTTTATAGATCTAAATTCACGACGTTTATAATCATATGAATTTGTAAAATATTACTATCCTAATTTAGCCATAAATCAAATGAATTTGAATCGAAAGTAAAACTAAAATTATATTAAATTTAATATTAAATTTTATATTAAATTTTAAAAACAATAGAACAAATCATATATTAGACTTATACAGGTTATCTAAGTAAGTGAGTGAAGTCACGTTTCGATTATTAATTTATTTATTAATAACCTCTTTATTTTATTTATTAATTTTATTTTCATTTTTATTTATTAATAATAAATTTGTATTAATTATGAATAAATAAATATGTATTAATATTGAAGTTACGTCTGGACGTGACATTTGGGCACGTTACAAAATATATGAGTATCAGAAGAAAATTTACATTTAGTATTGATAGAAACAAACTTTTTTATTTATTATTTTAAATAATTGGATGGAAATTATAGATGATAATTAAATCAAGACTTTTGTCCAAGAGTATTAACAAATTTAAAACATTATTTTTCGTATTATTTCTTGATTATAATGAATATATCGTAATACTGTATAATAAACTAATGAAAATAATTCAGCTTATTTGAAACAATACGTGGTAATATAAAATGAAAATGGAAATATAAGCATGGAGAATTTGTCAATTTATAATTTCTTAAGATAAAGAATTTTCCTGTTTCTGCAAATCAAAAGAAATTGCCTCTTTAATGTAAACATAATTTATTTCGCAATGAAGTCTTACTTAGAAATAAAATTGAAATTCGTTCACATGACTACTTTTTACAAACTAAATATGGTTACATAAGCTCGTAGCTCTTACGAATTTAATATATTTGTTGGTATTTCTAAAGTTAAACACATATTTAAAAATGTTTTGTATTTGGTACATACAAATACAATTATCTGTAAGATGTTTAATTTGTTAATTGGAAGAGTAATTAAATTTCATTGAATTTAATTCAAGAAATCACATTAATTGATTTTACATGTTTAACTAACAGCAAATAAATGTAGGAAATTATTGAATATTTATATGTAATAGAAAACAAATATAAAATATAAATCTAAGTTTTAAATTAAAATTATGAAAAACTAGAAATAGTATATACATTTTTTAAAGCGAGTAATTTAGAAATATATATTAGAAATATATATATTTGTTATATTATATAAACATGTAATCCAGTGCTTGTTAGGGCCTGTTACTTTGGAGAGATTATTTATTTATTACTTAGTTAGCCTGTTACTACTCCCTAATTACTGGAGTAGAATTACGATGCTTAATTTCGTTTCCGCTTCGTTTTGACTCTCGTTCCAGTTTCGTTTCGTTTTCATTTCATTTTCGATACAATGTGATTTACGATTTGATAACTATTTAGAGAATGTTCTAAAATCTATTTTAAGTTTTTTGTCTTTATCTAACTTATGTGTTTACATATATTTATCTTATAATAGGAATAGTAAAAGTTTGTTTTGAACCACAACCAACGTGATCTTAAACAATTAAATAAACATGAACCAAAACTGAAACGAAAACAAAACGAAAGTGAAACGGGAATCGAAACGAATCTGAAACGAGATTAAGCATCGTAATTCCACTCTTGGACTGCGCGTGTATAATTGTATGTAAATATGTTGCCTACGGCCCCCTTTTTATAATAAATGTGGACTAATATAGAAAACTGTTGGGCCCAGCATCATATCACGCTGGAATAAGCACCAAATACCAACTTATATATGTGTTGGCTCTTATCGGGCTATTTTACTACGTTGCCCAGTTTCACGATCCCAATGTACACAATGAGAAATGTATTTCATTACATTTATATATAATTATATAAATATATATTATTTAAGTTTAACTAATCAGGCATTTGAGGATAGACGGCCATCTTTTTCCCATTTACGTAATGTTAAATATTTTACGGATGGTGGTTTTGAGGACGCGTCATAATTCGCTGCGGATATATAATGAGACTTTTGAGGACAGACCCGCAAAGTACGGTTCCTCCTAGGCAGTGATGCCAGATGCGGCATAATAGCAGCATCTTGAACATAGCTGCTATTGAACGACGTATGCTCGGGTATACCGCAATATCAGTAAAAATTTTAAGAGGTAACTAATTTTTTGGATCATTAATTAATAATTATTAATTATTAATTATTAGTTAATACTGTTGTTATATAAGAGTATATGATCCAAACAATATGTTCTCCAGCCCTGTGACACTAATTAACTTAAACATGTTAAAAGTTGGACTTCTTACAACCCCATTCCAATAGAGCCGCTGCTCTATTGTACCTAGTACAACACTGGAAACCTTATTTCAACCCAATCCACCCTCAAACTCGAACGCAATCGGCTGCTTAACTTATCCGAGCCGTGAAACACGCACGGAATCGAGTTTTCCCCCCCTTTCAATTCGCCGCAGGGGGTTGATTCAAGTTTGGTCCATCATGGTTGCATTGAGTGTACTAAGTACAACACTGGAAACCTTATTTCAACCCAATCTGCCCTCAAACTCGAACGAAATCGGCTGCTTAACTTATCGGAACCGTCAAACATGCACGGAATCGAGTTTTCCCACCCTTTGATTTCGCCGCAGGAGGTTGATTCAAGTCTGGTCCATCATGGTTGCTTTGAGTGTACTAAGTACAACACTGGAAACCTTATTTCAACCCAATCCATTCTCAAATTCGAACGCAATCTGCTGCTTAACTTATCGGTGCCGTCAAACACGCACGGAATCGAGTTTTCCCACCCTTTCATTTCGCCACAGGGGGTTGATTCAAGTCTAGCACATCACAGTTGCATTGAGTGTACTTAGTACAACAATGGAAATTGTGTTTTAACCTATATTTAAAAAAAATATTTTCGAGTCAAACTCGAGCTGTACTTCAGCCACATAATAATTTTGATGTTATATCACCCTGTGTTATGTCATCTTTTGAATTATCTTCCAGAACAAAGTTTTTTTTTACTTGTTTCACTAGCACAAGAATTAAAATTAGAAAATTCTTCGGTAATGTTTGAATCAGTGGCTTCAGGTGCGTCATTTTCAACTGAAGTTGATGAAATAGTGTCTCTCTCTTCAACCGTTACAGCTGTTATACTTTCATTTTCCGAATCAAGCGTTTTCGTACATGAGGTATCTTGACTTGAAGAAATGGATGTAGTTTGCATATTTGTCATATAACAAAAACTTTCATTTTCAACGCTAAAATCTAAAAATGTAAGGATAATGAATATAATATTTTTAATAGTATCATGATAATTAGAAATTAATATTGATTACTCAATATCATCGCTACTTATATCATCTTCTATATTTCGTAACACACGATATTTTTTACACGACGCGTACTACTCATTTCTTTAATAGAAAATTATCCTGAAAATATAATATGTTCATCAATTTTTCTTCAAAGGTAAATAAAAAATAGTTAATTTTAACTAAACATTTTTAAATATACATTCAGTTTAACATACTATTTAATATTTTTTATAATAAAAAATTATTAATTTAATTTAATTAAATAGTATTTAATATATATATATAGTATATTTCTTAACAGTTTCTAATAATTTCACATTATTACTTCATTTTACATATAAATATTATTTAACACATGTACGATCAGAAGCACCAAGCTGTATCACTGTGAAATTCTGCTGATTTAAATATCAACCAATTTACAAAATCAAATCAGCCAGTTCAAAATATAGAATAATTACTATTAAAAAAAAGTATTATGTAAGTTTTGTATAATTTGTCATAAATTTAATATTATTGTGATAATTTTAAATGCATTTTAGTTAAAAGTTAATTTATTATGTAATACATTATATACTATTAAAAACAAAATTAATAGTGTTGAGGTACCTAATTCTCATGTTTTTAATTAGTGCATATGATTTAGTTATTGGATTATTTTCAAAAACATCGCGGGTATTATCTTCGCTCCGCCCCCTTACTTTTCAGTAGTTTTAACCATGGTGTAATTAACAACGTGTAGCATTGCGCACCTTACAAGTGATTGGCTGTTCTCTCCCAATCATGTGTCTGGCCTGTTCGAACCAATCAGAAGGCTGGCCTATGCTTGAATGAAGAATGAGTTTTATGCATCCCGTTTTAGTTTTTATGTTTGCAATATTATCAAATTAACATATAAAATATAGCAATTAAATGTTAATTTATAAGTTAATAAATAACTTTATATAAACAAAATTAATTAATTTTCATTTGTATTAAACTAATATTTATATAATACATTAATAAACATTTCAGTATTTCAAAAATATTGATAAATCATTATAAGTAATAAAATAATTTAGTAAATTTATGTTTAGTATGTTTTATTTATACTTCAAAGCTACTTTTTGTTTCTTAAATTATCAATAATTTAATTAATAATCAGGCATGTTCATAATACGTTTTATGATTTTTTATTTTCATTTATAAAAATATAAATTTTATCCTTAAATATATATATATATTATATAACGATATATTTACAGTTTACTAACTAATTAGAAATTATCCTTACTAAATATAATCCTTAGAAATTTTCATAGTTAAATCTGTTGAAGAAATAAATTATATATTATAATTACTTAATTTTATTTAGACGTTTACAAGGATTAACAGGCCAGACACATGATTGGGAGAGAACAGCCAATCACTTGTAAGGTGCGCAATGCTACACCTTGTTAATTACACCATGGTTTTAACCATGGTATTTTAAACAAAGTATTTTAAAATAGGGTCATTACATTGTCCCCCTGCAAGATCTCTTATTTTTTGCAACTACAATGATGCTTTAACAAATACTGACGATTGCCCACACAATAAACGGCGTGGTGTAATTAACAAGGTGTAGCATTGCGCACCTTACAAGTGATTGGCTGTTCTCGCCCGATCATGTGTCTGGCCTTTTAATCCTTGTAAACGTCTAAATTAAATTAAGTAATTAATTTTAATATATAATTTATTTCTTCAACAGATTTAACTAAGTAAATACTTAAATTTCTAAGGATTATATTTAGTAAGGATAATTTCTAATTAGTTATTAAACTGTAAATATATCGTTATGTAATATATATATATTTAGGGATAAAATTTATATTTTTATAAATGAAAATAAAAAATCATAGAACGTATTATGAACATGCGTGATTATTAATTAAATTATTGATAATTTAAGAAACAAAAATTAGCTTTGAAGTACAAATAAAACATTTAATATGAATTTACTAAATTATTTTATTACTTATAATGATTTATCAATATTTTTGAAATACTGAAATGTTTATTAATATATTATATAAATATTAGTTTAATATAATTGAAAATTAATTAATTTTGTTTATGTAAAGTTATTTATTTATAATTTTTAAATTAACATTTAATTGCTATATTTTATATATTAATTTGATAATATTGCAAACATAAAAACTAAAACGGGATGCATTAAACTCATTCTTCATTCAAGCATAGG
>JABFQC010001490.1:0-19137 GCA_022817085.1 Psilanteris sp. ZL-2020 | reverse complement strand
TAGTATTTATGGACTGATGAAGCTTAAGCGTTATTTTCTTATGTAACATCGCTTGAGTGGATAACAAGTATATAACCATTTTTGAATATCAATAATTGACATATTTTACGTATATAGTATTCATTAAAATAACAATAAAATTAAAGCCATTTAACAATTAGAATTTAAATTACATGCCTTAAATAAAGTTATACACTCAAAATGAAAATATTTTTTATACAAATGTATGTTTACACTCCTCAGAAATCGATATTCTCAACCTCGAATAATTTGCTTTGTCAATATTATAAAAATGTGATTATTTTTGTCACTTGTGTAATGTAAAATTTTAATTATGTGTAATTATATTTTATTATAATATATCCTACAACAGTTGAATATTCATATTTGTTTTGGTGTTTAGTATAAGTATTTATAAGCGTATATAGTTTTCAAATTATATAAAAAATACAACTAAAACTGTTTTTATCAAGTTAAAATGTTAACACGTGAAGATATCTACCTTAATTTAAAGTGACGTAATGTGACAAACTTGTGATTAATTATTAAATTAATGATTTGTTAAGTTACGGATTTGTTTATCTGAAGTAAATAATAATAACGCATATATGAACAATGTATTAATGTCACAAACTATATGGTGTAGTAAATATTATTAAGTGTAACTTTTGCTGATGTTCCTATATGATCGTCACAAATTATGTAAATATGCTCAATTTTTGATTAAATACATGTAATGAACATTTATATATAATGTATATCAGTAACAAAAAAATTCATTACATTGATAATATACAAATATATATTTTTACAACCTTATTATGTAAATTATAGTTTGCTTAAATAGTAAAATTTTAATCACATTAATATGATTAAATGTTTATAAGACTTAAAGTATATATGAAGTTCTTGGCACAAATGTGATAAAAAAAATACTACGCAGTAAATATATTTTGAAGAAATTTTGTCGCAAACGGAAGATATTGTAATAAAATGTAGATTAGAAATAAATATAACTAAAGGCAAAAGTTGTGAAATAGTGTACGAGTATTTATAACATTCAAACAAACTAAGAAAGAAAGATATAAAGGATTTAGAGTATGTCAAATTCATTTGTAATTAAACATAAGAAGAAACTTTGACAATTTAATATCTCATTTGAAAACACCCTATAGAGGTAAAGGTTTTATAACTGTCCAGAAATAATTTTACAGAAAAATTCTTACAAGAACATAGCATTATTTACAACGTATTTTGAGCATAATCACAAGTGAATTTGCGTTAATAAATTTTCTATATACATATTATTCATATTTATTATTATTATTAATATTAATGTAAATGGAATAAATTAAATAATAAATATTTGAGTTTAGTGCTTGTTTTATCTAAAAAGTATGATTCTTGCCAATAATAAAATCGAAACGTTAAATTAATTATGCATGTACTGTAATATACGGTTTAATCAATTGTTTAGTTACTGTCTTTAAAGCATATATAGTGTATGTAATATGTATAACATATTTCAAACTCCATATATGTATGTCAAAAACATGTTTATTAATTATGTTATAAAGGGCATAAAGATGTAACCAGGGCACACGATGAAAAATATATTAAACGTTTACTATTCTTTATAATAAGTTGAGTATAAAGAAATTATTTTTTACAATTTAGTGAAATTTATAAACAAAAATAGCATAAACTTGACAAATTATAACATACATTATAGAAATTTCTTTAATAATGTTAATAAGGGCGTATAAACGACTCGTTAAACATTTACAAAAATAATCTTTATGTCAATGCTTCTAAACGACATGTGTACTTTTTATAATTTTATCTCCGTGTAATTATTAAACAAATTTGTACTTATTTCATGCAACTTGACCTTAAATATTGTAATATATGCAAACACTGATTCGATTAAAGAATTTTAAAATTAATATTATATACAAGATAAATAAACACAAAGTATGTATTTGAATAATATCCAATATAATAGCCTAAGAACTTAATATTCACTCAATTGTAAATCTACATACTTGAACGGTAAAACCAATTTTGGAATTGCATCGAATAGAATAATTATTGACCGTTATTCGTACGAATAACACGCGTTCAAAATTACCCATGATAGCAGACAAAAGTCAAACCATCCCAACACAACTGCATAAAATATCAATTTGCTGAGAAGAATATTCTGTCCGGTACGAAAGTTTCATTTCGTCCTGACGGCGCATTCATTCTGGTTCAAATTGGTTTCGATAAGACGGTTGAGAACCGTCACGGAAAATAAGAAACGGGAAAATGGCGAGGATTTTAATTTGCATCCCCGACCCCCAAGCTGTCTCCCCGTCTTGTCTTTTGCAGAGAACCGAGGTCTCCAGCTACTTTCTCCAGCAGCGGGGGTTCGCGGGGGTGTTGGACTCAGAAAAGAGTGGGAAAGCCATGAAAGGGGGGATTGGGTGGGTACGTAGGGGTCCACGGCGGTTGGAAATATCATAGCCGCACGCGCAGAACGAAATTACCGATTTGCCCTGGGCTTACTTCGCTTCCTTTTTTCCAATTCCGAACACTTCTCTCTTCCGCTCCTTCCGTCTCACGGCTTGCCTCGTCTCACTTTTCTTTGAGCCCTGCAGCCCCGCTCTTTTATCCCGCAGATCCCCGGTACAGCAAATAACTTTCATAATTCTCGATTAGAAAGTTTTCCACCTCGAGGGTGGACGGACGAAACGCGAGGGAGCAAGGAACGGCCCTCGAAAAGAGATCGTTCCACTTTTCGTGACGTCATTGATCGACAAAAAACATTTCAGCGCCTACGTCTGGCGCGCTTCCGCGCCGCGGACAATGCGACCGCGCTATCGGCGCGGATCATTTTTGCTCCAATAACGCGACGCGGCGCGCATCGCTTATCAGCGCGGCTCGAACTAAAAACACGGGCCGTTGTTTTCGCCGCGGTAGTTGTACTCGCGTGATTTTGTTTTCGCGCTGAAAGGCAAAACTTTGTCGCGCGCGGTTCGAGTTATAAATGTTTATTGTACTCGGAACGCTTTTTATTGAATGAATTAGGCGCGAGCGAGTTTCTAGGTTAAACGTATTCGGGACAATCGCGTACCCGGGGCGATTTAAATTTTAGGTCGCGCCAATTTCGTTATGAAATTCTAATTTTTCTTGCTTTATTGAACACAACGCGTGGCGCCTCTTTGTCTCCGGAGAATGGAATCGTAATATTTCTCGCGCACAATGCGTCGCGTTTGAATTCGCTGATACATCAATAACGCTTTTACTTTCTCGCGGAATTCACAAAGGCATTCTTATCGTCGACGTTCGTTACAACTCGCGACCGCGCTCGCTCGCTCGCTCGCCAACGAGCACGGACGCGAAATTTTTGCGGTCTTCTTCTGATAAAGACACACGCGGCTTTCAATTGATCGAGTTATTATTGCACCGCTGATGGAGGAAACGACAAGAGTTATTATCGTCGCCGCGCCGCGCCGGTCCGCTTCATTGAAAATATGCATTAAATTATGAATCAGATTACGCGATTCGATTGCCGCGGAGTCAAGGTGTCAGGATCATTTTCTTGTCCTCGCTGGATATAAGCTTAAACCATTGAGAATCTGCCGCGCAGTCATTAACCAAATGGCCTGGCAGGGATAGGCGAGGTAAAAGAGAATTCGCTGAAGAAGAGGAACAAGGACGGAGTCAAAGAGGGCGAAGTTTCTCCACAGTACTCTCTCGTTCAATTCAATCGATTTCGTTTGGCATTACGATAACGCCGACGTTAACGCCATAGACATTGTAAAAGTCATTACAAGCAAATAGGGATAGAAACGTATTTCAGCCACACGGATAGATGAACGACCTTACCAAGTATCATGGATCTTGATAACGTCACGCGTGTGTATTTTTTGGAATTAAACTTTACGAACAACACGCGCACATTTTGAAATAGTTCGCGCAAAAGTTAACGGCTTTTATTTGTTGGGCTTAGTTTATTTTGCGGCGCACTGTATTCCGTCGCTTGCGTAAAAATTGTGATAACCAATACACCGAAGGAAAGTATATTTGAATCTACTCGATTTTGAGTTGTATACGTATGGGTTTGAATTTGTTTTGAAAAAATCTAATTTTATCGTTTCAATAAACAATTTATTGAGCTGTATTATTTTTATTTATTGTATTATTATTATCATATACTTTGTAAAAATTGAGGCAATTTGACTCTTAAATTTTACTTGATTCGAGTTCAATTTACATAATTCGAATCAATTTTTATGAACTCAAAAATTGAATTGCATATAAACTAATGATTTTTTTTCGTGTACCATTGAAATATGTCATTTTGAAAGAATATTAATTTATGTTAAAATGCTAACGTCGAGTAATAATATTGTTTATGTTGTATAAAGCAGATTCTTGATATTTTGTACGGTGTATTGTCGAGATAGTTATAGACATAACTATTGCTGTTACGTTTTAGTTCAATTAAATTGTGTAATTGTTTAAGTCGTCTTCATTTGACACAACAATTACTATTTTATTTTGAATTATTAGCCGGTTGAAACGTAACACTTGTTCAATACTATATATATCGTATGTTTATACTATTATGCATTTATATTTGCCTCGGTAATAATAGCTCTGATAATTGTTTTGTATTATTTATATTATATTATAATAAAGTTACACACAGATGAATTATGCAAAAACTAACGAATATTGCGGCGTAAATCAGTCAATGCTTTAATACTAAATTGTTGTCATAACAACGATGAAACTTACGTATAACCTAATCGCGTCAGAAATTACACATCAAGTATAGACGACGAATTAAGTATAATTGAATGTCGGCAATTATTTCATTCGAAATTTAATAAAATATCACACATTTAATTGCTCAATAATTTAAATCAGAATCGCGACAATTAGTTTCGTCAATGTTTCATTCATACCCGTTCCGATTGATTAATCAAATGGTTTTATGTAATTTTGTTCGAACATCACACGGAATGACAGAAGTACGAATTAACGGCATAAAATATGAACGATTAGTCGCAAAAATACTCGCGGCGAAGCCGCCGCGGTCCGACCAAAGCCGACACAAAAAGGAGCGGCCGATAGCATCGCTTTCGCACCGCTTACGATCCAACGGTAGCCGAACGTGCCTCGTTTGTCCCGGTATTGTTGTTGTATCAAGTTGAGAACTTGAAGAATCGCTGGCACACATATTGCGGCACTCACCTGGGCCGTCGACGCATGACCCTTTCCAAGCAACGTCCGAATCCGAGCGGCGCGGCGAAGGGCGAAACCGGTTCTCGTGATTTTTATGGGGTCATCCGGTATAAGGGGAGGTCATCTCTCAATGAACGACACGACAAGAAAAGAGAGACGAACTGGGCAACCCTTTCTCCGGCCTTCGGCTATATATCCGTCCATATGCGGACCCTTTTCTTTCAGCGCTGGGCATCTGGTCATCGTAAATGGAAAAAGTGCGAAAAAACTTACCTGACCAGTTCTGGAAGCGGCCCGAGCGCGGCCGCTTCTGCAAGGGTTATGCTAATGCACCCCAATTGAACCCTTTCACTCGAGAAGGGTCACTTTTGAAGAACGGGTTTTTCGCATTTTTACGCGCCCGATCAAAGAAACGATCGTTGCGTCATGGTAGGGCTCCGACCGTGACCAACGGCCTCGATTCAATTCCACGATGTCGGACACCTGTATTGGAACACGCAGCTCGCACAGTTCAGAGCGCGAGACTTCTTCGACGGGACGAAGACGCAGACCAAGTCATGTGTTCGACGCGACGGTGTGCCGCGGTTATGTGGGTCACGCCGTTTTCCGTAGTTCCTTTGCTTCGACAACCGTGCCCGTAATTATTGTGCTTCGTTAGTGCCTCGCCGGAAATAAGTTCAGTGCGATGCTTACGGTGCCGGCAGCGTAATCCTATGACAAAACGAGACACTGATTATGGACGGTTAAGGTGCTAATTATAAGTGATTCGTAGTTTAAGTCGCTACTTTGTCTTTGTTCGTGTCAACGTAAGTGCACGCGCGCAATTTTTCTGTCATTCGAAATGCAAAATAAAGGCTGGCGCAACATTAAAACCAGAATTTACGTTGAATACCGCTCGCGCACAAATATTATACGCATAAAAAGGAGCTTTGTTTTAAACAATAGATATAAAATGTATTCAGTGTTCTGTGCATAATAGGTGAATAATCGTGATATAATTGTGATGTATTGATTTGCATTTTTGCAGCAAGTTTTTTCGTATTATTTTCGTAAAATGATTATACAAAAGTTGTGCAAAATTTAATTAAAAATCGTTTCCGTTCTGCGTAACCGCTTTATTTTTCAAATGCCTATAAATTTATTACTTGTGTATTTGTCTGGTTAGTTCGTATGAATGCTTCAAATTATTAACAAATTTCAATTTAAATTGTTCAAATGATTTTATTTAATATGTACAATAATCTCGTTAATCTTTTGTGAAATCTGTTGTGTTTACTGAAAAAAAATTGAAATCGATAAAATGGAAAGAAACGTGAGCACATTTTATGGATGAATAATCAAAACTACGCTTAATTTTGCTATTTTTAAAATTGTAATTAAACATACGTTGGCTGTAGTGGAATAAATTAATGTAGAGTAACATAACGTTTTTCGAGAGAAGTGTACTTAATTAATTCCCGCATGTTCTGCTATTGATTGCATTGTAACACAACATTCCATTTAGTTAGAGGCAATCCTCGATTTTTGAGCCTTGTCAGTTTTGATGTATAGCAAATAATGCCACTACAGAGAATTAACGTTAACAATCGTATCTTGCTTCAATTTCGATGTAATAATTTGTTCTTTGTGCAAATTTGTTGCGTGATTTTTAATTTCTGAAAAAGTGTCACAATGTCATTCGAAGCAGAAACTAAATGAACTTGATTGATTTATCATAAATAAAGAATACGCCAATAATACATGTAGGAATAATGGAATACGTTTAAAATTTTTATGCTGCATAAATGTACATTAAATACCGAACTAGAAATTACTTTCATCATATATTATATGAATTAATGGAAGTAATTAATTATTGAAATATAAAGAAAAAAAGAAAGTAAACGAAAAATAAAGTGTAAAATCGAAGAGAAATTTAGTACTGTAATAAAATATGTTCGTGCTATATACTGTTAATTAATACATATGCATATATATATATTGCTTAAAATTAATTAATTTTTGTATCGAATCCAATAGATTCTCGAAATAAAATACTTTAAGTTAAACGTAAAATAGCTGTAAAACAGACTTTCAAGTTTATACTGCTTATAGTATTAAAAACTTTTACCATTGCTTTAGAAAATAATAGAAGCAAAGAATTATGAAACTTTATTAGATAACAATTATTAAATAAAAATACACGGACGAGTGGAATATAAAATTCAGTTTAACCATTTTATCCGCGGTTTAGAATTATAAGCAGGACAGTAACGCCGAAACACAAGATTTGTTTTTTTTTTGTTTTTTTTTTTCCCATCAAATCGAAGGTCCGCTATACACGTGATCATATCAAAAACCAAAGTTAATACGATCCACCGCTATTAAAATTCTTACACGAAAGTGAAGAAGCAAAAATTGTTTTCCCGTTCGCAACAGAGCTTTTAAGAAGTGACAAATGCAAATTTACATTCGCTTCAAAAATGAAGACTCAAATTGTGAGAAAGGTTGAGCAAACTTTTGCGCAACTCATTTCCTTGAATGTACAGCGAAAGCTCCTTGATTGAATATCTATTTTTAAAGGGCGTATCGCATATAAATAAGAAAGCGCGTGTACGAGAAGGTGGCATCTATTTAAGCGGTAAAAATAGTTTGGCAAAATCAACATCTCGTCGAATTATAATTTCATTCAGACTCGCGTAAGTCTTGACTATAAGAAACATAATACCGTCGGCATAAAAATATTCACCCTTGCATTAAAGTCGCAATTCAAAGTTTCTCGTGGACTTCTCGTTTTTCAGCGGCAAAAGAAGCCGAGATCGCTCGGGGCGATAGAGAACAGTCCGAGTGGAAGAAACTGAACGAACAAAGAGAAAAAGAATAAAGACGCCGGGACAAAAGAAAAAGAGCGAAGAAGCGCGGTCGAGAAGAAGTGGAAGAAAAGTGAAGCCAAGTCTGTCCATTTTGGCCAAACGATATTCCGAGGAGTCCCTTCCCCGAGCCAAGTGGGCCGGAATCGAAGGAGAGATGGCAAGCGGGGAGTGCAAACGCGTAGAGGGTGCTTTTTCTGACGTCAACCGCCCTCGCTTCCCTCGTCCTTTTTCCCGGGCATGTCTCTGTCTCGCCCGTTCGCGAGCCCATTCCCTACGATTCGGGGGATGAAAGACGAATAAAATGGCCGGTGGCTCGCCTAATGCCTAAAATATACACACCAGAAATTGGGCTGCTTAAGAGGAATAACGAAGAAAAGCCAAGGGGTTCGCGATTTAAGACCCTAAGTTTATACTTTGCGACTCGCAAGCCCGCGGCTTCCAATTTTTCATTTTTCAACGCGTCCTTTGTTTGTTATTCGCATCCAGATTAAAACTTTTCCGATGGATGATTAGAGCGTAGTTTTGACGAAAGCTTGTTGCAGAAGGTTAATTATGTCCCGAAATTGAAAAGATTGCTTTGAGTTTTTGACGTATCCACCACGCGTTCTTCCTGGCGTGTAGTTAAAAGTACAACTTTGCATAAAACGGCGAAACTCTTTTTACGATTTAGCTTGTAATTATTGACAATAACGGCGCCTTTGTTTGAACCGAATTTTACTTATATTATTTTAAGCAATTTCAAAAAGTATTCTTTATTCTTTTATTACTTTTAATGCTCTGCGAACTAGCGCGTGACTGTATCGAATAAGAATATTAAAATTAAACTTCGGATAAATTTTATTACGTCACGAATTTCTTTTAGTAATAAAAAGATGTTAACTTTCTCACAGTAATATCCGTAATGGTTAACTTCGTGGATTATTTCACTGCACGTTTGTTAAAAAGTGTTGAAAATTATAGAAAATCTTTCTTCGAGCTTTACGCTCAAAATAACTAAAATACGATAAATAGGATTAATATTAAACCTGTGCACACTCGTTTAATTTATTTTACATTTATTTCAAGTACTTTTCTTCGTATAATTAAATTCAGTTTGAATTTGGCGAATTAAAAATGTAATAAACAGAAAGAACTTCAAACATTAATTGAACATAAAAAATATTGATCAGTAGTCCATAGTTTGTTATTGGTTTTTCGTGTGTCAATTTATACAACTTAGTTATACATGACATTAACTTGTATTTTTAATTTTGGTTTAATTAAAAGTGTATTATTCTTTCAAATTACATTTTATATCAAATAGTTTGTTTTATATAAAGAATATGTCAGCTAAAATGTATATAAAAGAAATATTAAAAATTAGTATGTCAGGAGAATACTTGAAAACAATATTTTTCAATAAAATCAAAGCAATATTTATAATGTTAGTGATAAATTTATTTTGTGTACACAAATCTCTGATGTTATGCTTTTACATAGTAATTATAATACCATTCTCAATGTTAATTTTCAACTATTGAAAAATTATAAGTATTATAATTAGAAATTTTATCATAGTTATGGAAAAAGTTGTTTACTTAAATATGTTTGCTGTCTACACTTAACAATTTTATCAATATAGGTAATAATTTTTATTTTCTTTTTACCAACAAGTAATTACTTTTGCACCCTTGTTTACCTAACTTGTACTGAAGTATTTTTTATAATTATAGTCTGATTTTAATTAGGGAAATACTGTTAAATATTATTGTTAATCTGTAAATGAAGAATTTCATAATAAAGGCTGTATACAGTAAAATAAAACATGCATTTTTTAATTATGATTGCTTATTATTCACATCCTTAGTTTTGCTTATAGAATAAATTTATTTTAGAATACTTTAAACGATCATTATATATTAAATCAAATTGAAAATAAAATAGTATAAAGTGTTGAACGTATATATTATGATCACAAATACAATATAAAATAGTTAATATTACTCCGATGAACACATTCCTGTGTAACATAATGGAAATTCTACTATTCGTCGGTTAATTAATTGTTTCAATTGTCATTTTCTTCCTTTCGTTTATATTTTTACAATAAAACTAGTTATGATAATCTAACGAATTATTGTTTGCAATACTCATCGTATATAATGTCGTTATTATAAAAAGAATTATATTTGCTTCACATGTTTTTTTATTCACCAAAGTTGCAGTACGTCTCAACCTTTAAGCTTCAAAAAGTCACACTTGTGCCATGTTCTTGACTGTTACGTAATGCACGTGCATATCGAAGCAACGTCAGCTTTACCTGCAACTCGTTTTTGAGTAAATAAAACGGACTGACAAAGTCCACTAACCAAATTTGAAATTAGGGGCAAGCTAAAGTTTGTATGCCTGCGGTCGAGCTCCCGGATTGAGTTTCCGGTTAGCGAGTCGAGCCAGATCTTGTCCTAGTCTCTCGTTATATGGTTAATATTGTTAACGCTTGATTTCGGAATAGCCGTTGATGGTGGATCACGTGCTGCAAACCTAACGCTATTTCTGTAACCAAACTCATCAGTCCAAAGAAAACCACTGCAATTTTCTTTTTCTGCGTAAAGTAACTTTTAATTAACAACTTTTATAAAAACAGCTATTCATATATGCATATGGTCAACATTATTCACTTATGTCGAATACATTTAACTACGTTGGATACTGATAATATTGGATACTAGAATAAATTCACATTTAATAACAGACATTTTTCAATTTATTCCAACAGTTTGTTCAATATAATCAAGATTACGTTCTTAATTCTGTACACTCTGTAGTAATTATTATATGATCACAAACATATTAAACCGTTTATAATTCTGAAATAAGACGATTACATACGTTTAATAGCAAATGATTTCGTATATGGATTGATATACCTGAACTCTGATATTTTATTGCCTGAATGGTATACACGTAGAAAAAAGTTATAGCGTAAATTGCTATACTTCTAGCATTCTGAGGATATTTTAGTTAATGTTACGGAATTACTATAACTTTTTTATAGCAAACTTTCTTATATGATATAGTTAATTTTCTTACAAGATATAGTAAATTTTCTTATATAATATTATACTGTTCAAAAATGTTATAACAATTTTTACAATATCTCATAGTAAAATATACTGTATTGTATTACAAAAGTTACTTTTGCATTGTTTTTGTTTCGATATCCTCGGAATGCCAGACTTATATTATTGTTTAATATAACTTTTTTCTACGTGTATCATCTACTACTTGCGTTCAATACTCGAACACGTGAGATGAATTGTGAAAATAAAAGCAGCGCTCGTGTTGTAATTGCCGTCACCGATCATGAACCCTAATTTTGGAAAAACCCTTTTCGATCAATCAGTCCATTTCCATCTTCCAAATTAGACGAATTTGAGGGTGAATACGAAAGGAGAAGAATGCCCTTCTTAAGGACAATTTGCCTTCGGAATAATCTGGAGCGGTCGATTCGTTAGGGAAGTTTTTTTCTTTCAAAATAAAGGCAATTAAAGTTTAAGGCGTTTTCTCGGGGAGGAAGGCGGTTCGGTCCGCGAGGGGGTCGGTTCGCAGGAACATGGTCTAAGAGAAGCGAGACACTGGCGAGATTCTCTCGGGGGTGGCTGGTTTTTGTCATTTGAAATATGCCAAGGGGCTGCTCGAGGCGAGGAATGATAAAATGGCGACGCAGACAAAGGGGCGATTTTTCCTCGCCCGCTTCTCTTTTGTTTCCTTCCTGTAATGAAAGCTCGACCCGCGCCGCGAAACGCGGAACCTTCCCCGCCGCTCTCGCCGCTTGTATATAGGTAAGCCGGCTACGCGATCAAGCAAGCCGCTCGTGCTATCTATGTCTTTATTGCCGGCCTTCGTAAGGGAGAAAAGTCGGCGTCGTAGTCGTCGTAGTCTGCCGCCCCACGATTTAACTGAGATTTCATTTTTAGATTGATCTTATTTCGTCCGTGAAATATTGCGCCGCGGAAAAAATTTCGAGATACGGCTTTGTAATTAAGAAGGGTTGCTTGCAAATGGCACCGCGACCATGCTATTAAGACGCGCGTTTCAAGAAAAATAATTCGTCATTTCGAACTGGATCCATAATTCGCTTTTCTAAATGAATGAATTTTATGCTGCAAAAGCATCGGATTCAAAATAAATGCAAAACGACTAATTTACTACATCAATGTTCTTTCTTTTTTTGTTGTGGCGTTTTTAGTTTTACTATGAAATGATGCAAGTATACTAAAACAAGTATCTTAAATCGAGATATTTTCATGCAAAAGACATAAATAGTATCTAATGATACGACACTTATATTATCTTTTCTATAAAATGTCTTGAAATAAGATATTTTTGTAACATTAGTTTTTACAATGTAGCTTTTTAAAATGGAGTAAATATAAATATATTGAAAATAACTACATGCATAGTTTACTACGACGTCGTATATAAACATATATAACGAAATGTAAGTTAGAACCTTGTCCTGGTAACACAATAAACGTATCCATCTGAAGAACGATATAATACACCCGAGTCTCTTTCTTGTGTGTCTTCTGCATTATATTATATACATTTATTACAAGTCTATCGTAAATTATTTTTTTGAAGTATCACAAAGTAAACTATAGTATGGTATTGATGCTGTAACATGTTTATATATAGGTTTAGACATACTAAGAAATTGTAATTCAGCATGTAATAAAGGATTATTATGTTATTTATAAAGGATGTTCTTGAAACACTGAATTTCCAATCAATATTCTTATTCATTGTTATTTATATTTTCAACAACGTATTATCTACCTGAATAAAGGTAATTTGTGATTGTTTATAACCTACAATCTACCTTTAATCAATCTTATTAAATGTACGATTATATATATATTAATATTATCTCGGCAAAATTTGATCATAAACTGATAATTATTTTTATTTTAAATATATTTTACACAATGACATTTATTTCATGTACAGTCTGCAAGATGTGAATTTTGTTGCATTGTAAAATTATTTGACATTAAAATTACTATATAAATACATAATTTTAACAATAATTTTAGGTAAGCGTTAATTTTATATCAGATGATACAATAAAATACGTAAATCATAACAAAATATTTGTGATACAAAAATTAATTCTAGTCATAATATAATTCAATTAGTATTAATATTATAATATATCTTTTAGTAGTAATAAATAAGTGAATTTAATTCATTTTATTTCCCAAATGATAATTATATATTAAATTTATTTTAATCATGCGAACAACTAATCACATTTTCATCATTGTTATTAGTGTTGGAAATATAACCGTTTCAGTGGCCAAAATACTATTTAATAAGATGTACTGAAATCAGTTTACATATATCAAATAAATAATATTTATTTATGAAATACGCTTAACAAATAAAATA
Organism: Psilanteris sp. ZL-2020; assembly: GCA_022817085.1. Lineage (NCBI taxonomy): Eukaryota > Metazoa > Arthropoda > Insecta > Hymenoptera > Scelionidae > Psilanteris > Psilanteris sp. ZL-2020. The sequence goes on along the minus strand of JABFQC010001490.1, from coordinate 5,617 downwards.
TAGTTGATGTAAATATAATAAACCAATACAAAATCCAATGTAGCCGTTGTGTATTTGATTATATATATCGTACAAATAATATTAAATTTACAAACTAGCTTTTGTCGAACAGTATTTATAATTTTATATACTTTAAACAATTGCACATTATAAAATTGTTTTAATTTCAAATGGAAGTAAGAATTCAGAACTCGTAAATGCGATACGAAACGAGCACCGCTGCTTCGAAAAGAAGGGTTGCTTAGCATGATCGACGGTCTTCGGAGGGTTACATTTTAAGATTTACCCTTGGCTATTTACGAGCCCGTCTTATTAAGAAAGGATTCGACATTCGATGTATTTTTCCACGTAGGACCCGTTTACTTTCGCATTCAAAATGATGTAACGTTTCAGAAATCGTTGAAGGATAATATTATTTTAATTTCTTGAATGGGTTTCGCTTGTTTCATATTATATCATAGCGTTATAGAACAATTTAAGTATTATTTATATCGTAAACGCACGGTGAAAATGTTAAACAATTTTAAAATTAGTAGCATTATATTGATTATAATAATTATACTTATATATATTTATATATATATATATACACACGTTTTGTCGCTATTGACTTTCCGTAAATATAAAAGTGTATAGTATTTATTTAAGTATGAAAGTATAAAGTATTAAATGAAGCTTAATCTTCTCGTAATTAATTTGTTCAAACTATATATTATGCAAAACTATAAATAGTATAAATAAAAATACGTTGGTGTAATGACAATGATCGTAATGGTTGAATTTTAATTTACATAAGAAAGAGCCAGATTAAATTCGACGAATTGTATTTATAATTATTATTGTTTTACGTAAACGCATACTTCAAATTTGTTGACTTCTTGACTTAAGAGTCCTCAAGAACTTTGAAATAGAACCGAGGGTCCAGAAGGTGTCGAACGAAAACTTCCAAAGCTTTTACCTTGTTTGGATACGTTAACACGTACTCAAAATTTCATGAAATCTATTATATTTAAGAAAGTGTATATTAATATTACGATAAGCCGAAGCTTTAAACGACGACGGTTTTTAAGCAATTAATTACTCGCTCGGTTGCCCGAATATAAAAAATCATTAGGACCTGAATAATTATCTGTTCGATACGCTGATAAAGGAACGGGGTATCTTATGTGTGACTGAAGGAAAATGAAAAGAAATGCTTTCTAAAGGCGCACTATTCAATCCAGTGGATGTATTTAACAAAGTTTCCGGAAATGTACAACATTTTGCTCGCAAGCACTTTCATAACACGAAGTTTCGCAGCATCACGGCTGTTTTACTCTGCCCCCTCTCGAATCTTTTGAATTTCGAAGACCGGAACGACTCTTTCGTATTTTTATTGATTTTCCCCTCACAGGGTAGTAAAGGGGCGCCAACCGCCAGTCTTACTCCCACCCCCGTAAGGCTCACCCCTCCTGCATCCCTACTTTTCATTTATCTCCCACCATCCAGTCGTTTTCTCTCTTTTCGTCGCCGTCTTCCTCGAGCCTTAGCTTTTCCGTTGGCAGCAAAAGAAAGTACAAATTCGAGAGTAAGAAAAGAACGATTCCTCTTAAAATTCCCTGCGCGTAAATCGGTTTCACCAGAAAGATTCTCGATTTATCGTCGTTAGTCCGATTTACCGTTCTTCCTTCCATACTTTATCAAGAAACGGGGAAAATGTTGGAGGAATGTTTTACTATGTGCATTTAAACGAAAATGTAGAATTTGAGTTTATGTAAATATAAAAAAAGAAATTTAATTTGAAGCGATAATCCGTCCAAAAAGTCTTTTTTAAAACAAATTATTAACGTAGTTTTTTTATATTTGTATTATATATAAATATAATGTATATTCTAATAATGTATTAAAATAAACATTTGTAATTGTGAAAACGTTTAGATTTTGATTGAATTATTCATAAATATTGCCTCGGTTATTAATTATTCATTTTCTAAGTATTTTTAAATTTAATGTAATATTGTTTTTACGGACAAACTTCCCGTGATACTATAAATGAATGTATTTCACGAACGACGTTTTAAACAATGTTTCACGATATTCACAATTTATAAAAAATCAAAATTATGAAAATAAATACAACATTTTTGTTATATATTATATATAATATAATTGTATATAATTTATTATATATTATTAATAGAATATTTTTTGTAAAGTTAAATATACTGGTTCAATACGTATAGATTTAATTAATTATCGACTGTTAATTCAAAATGTATGTGTTGGCACAATTGTTCCGCCAATCTCATTTTTCTATTATTTTTATGGATAAAAAATAACATGTTAATTACATAATTAGTTTGAAATAGAATTAAGTAAATTAAAGAAATATATGCAATGCAAAATTTAAGATTTTCACGTTGAATTTCTAGATGTCAATCATGTGTGTTGACAGATATATATCTGCAAATAATATATTGATTATTTTATTAGTTTTATCTTTCCATTATATCAAATACGTCAAACTTATTGCATAAAGATATTATTTGCCCAGCATACATTTGCGGGAATTTTAATATCGGAATCTACACTAGTTGAACTGACAATTGTACTAATATGACAAATAATGAATCCAAGTATATCGTTTTTAAAATCAATATTTATCTATCTATCAGTTGTAACGAACTCATCGACAATGTATATTTTATAGCGTAACCATTAAGACATGAAAATTTAATTAATCTCTTCCACTTATTTTTTCATTTTATTTTATTCTTTTTTTAATTCGATTTGAAGTATCTCAAGTTCACTCATATTAGATTACTATCGTAATTAACTTCAACTTCGCTCTATTTTCTTTTTAAACAAACTTCGATTTAATCCCGATTAATTCGACACGCCACAAAATAAATCGGAATTTAGATCACATCGGAAATAAAAACAGTAAAATATAGTAAAAAAAAGAGAGAAAAAATTAAAAGCTGCGGGTATAATCTTTATTGGACAATGAAATTCCAAGCCTCTAAATATTACCGATAAAAATCCGGACAAGAGTAACAGCGGCGTTTAAAGCGATGAAAATACATTGCGCTGTGAAAACATTTTTCTCGTGAATTTACGAAATTGAAAGCGTCCTTGCAGCTTTTTTAATCTGACGTTTGTGTCGGCAAATTAAGCGCGGCAGAAATACGAGGTGAAATAAAAAAGGTCGGAAAAAACGACGGCAAAGCAAGCAGAGAAAAAAAGTGATACCGTCCGGCACCTGTGGGACGGGATGGCGAGGGATCGAAGCGGCAAAAAAGTGGGGAACCACCTGTTAGAAAAAAGCGTCCCCACAGGGGTTGAAAAAGCGCGTCCAAAGCGAGGAGAAAGAGCCGCGGCGCGTGCCACGGGAGAGGTCGGCTCGCTTACGGACAAGTGGGGCTAAGTGGGCCGCATTTTTTATACGCTGGGTTAGCTGCCCGGGGCTGCACGCGGCGTGCAAAGAATGCGACGAAAAAATGTTTGGGGTGTGGAATGTTACGCCACGCGGATGAACTTGTCACCCGGCTCCGAGGCCTGATTCTACCTTTAATGGTGCGCGTTATTTCGCCGTGCAAAAGGATGCTAACAAGCGGCCATTACTTTTCTCGCGCGCGCCGAGTGTAAGAATTAAATGCCCCTGTCCTTGGGCTTGTTTATTTTCGGGTTGTTTAATTATATGTCGTTATTATACGACCATTTACAGGGGGCTTGTAATTAGGCCAATGAGTAGGATTCTAAGGTTTTAGTATTTAAATATGTTGGAATGAAGGAATGGCATTTAAATGTGTACGAATGATAAAGCTTTTTAATCCGCGCAAAAATTAATTGTTACCATTTCCTAAGTTATGTACGCATTACTTGTATTTAATTGTAATATAATGATTGCATAAACCTAATATCAGTACATTTGGCTTTAGTTAGTTCCGCGTGTGTATATCGTTAATGTCAATATATCGATGTTATGTTCAATTTTTGTCAACGCTAAATTAAGAACCGTTATGTTTTTGAAAAATATAACAATAAATAGGCAAACAATGTTTTTTTTTGCGTTGTATTCAATGGGCGAAAGCTCTTTGCAACGTGCTTGTTTATTCAATTATTGCTAAACAGTGTGAAAAGTTGTCTTTCCAATAGATACAATTTTTATTGTACGTTATTCATTTGGAATTAATACAATATTTGTCTAAATTGAAGCAATGCTTACTAGTGTGATCTAAACATTTTTTTCAGTGTAGGGTAAAATAGATTTGAATTACAGGGCGGGTAATTTTAATCGAAATTATCATTATTTTCATTCATTATGTATATTAGTTGTAATAAATTGGTGTACAAATAAATACTTTAAAAACAATTGTGATGTAAACGAATACAAAGCCACGAACAACGCATTCATTTATGTATAAAAAATTTATATTTTCTATTTTACGTGATGTATAATAGCAAAGCCTTTGTGGCAAACTGGGATACAACAAAACCGCTCATAAAGCTCTGTATAATTAGATGATAAATTTAAAACTACGTCGCATAACGCGTGTGATAATGAAACCACCTAATTTTCAAAGATTTGTTATATGAAACTTAGATAAATAAATTGATTTCAAGTGTGTATGTATGTAGAATAATTTTTATTTATAAATTACGTTGGCTTCGTGTAATAATTGAAATTTCTAACAATTTACTACTTTTTATGTGTTATAATATTTACATCGATAGTTGGTTGCTGTCCAAGCTAAGTTCAGATTCAAACCATGTTCTGTATTATGATAAGTGGTGCCATCACTGAAAAAAGCTCCGAAGCACAATTCAAGTGGTAACCTCACAGGTTCAGCAAACAATTAATGTTTTATGTGAATTTACTAAATATATTTAATTATAAATTATACGTTTTTAGTATCAAATAATGGATACAGTGTTATTTCTTCATTTAATTGTTCGTATAAATCATAACATTCACATTTACTTTTACTCTTGCAATTAGAACCTGATCAATATATATAAACGCAGAAAAATGTTGCATTAAAAATTAATGAAAGTTCAGAAACTATTATTCAAAACATATACAGTAACTCACGGACCAAAACAAAATTTCAGTAAAAAATTACCGAACTTATCAGTAAACATTGATGAATGTTTGTAAATATATACTGAAAATTCATCAATGTTTACAGTAAAAGTTCGGTATTTTCTGACTAAATTGTTATTTTGTCCGTGAGTTACTGTGTTTTTCATAATATTTACTGAACTTTCAGTAACTATTAATGGAACATTTTTCTGCGTGTACAAAGTTGTTAATACAAAATTTGATTAATCCAAAATGCTCACTCAAAATCTTTGGAAAACAATATATACAAATAAAATAAAATTACGATACAATATATAAGTAATTTTTAATTTCATTATTTTCTGTATTTATTTAAACATACAGAAAAACATACACTAAACAAAATTATTGAAATAAACAAATTATTAAACCAAAAAAGAGCTCAGTAAATTTTATGGAACTTTTTAGATTAAAATTTATTTTAAAAATAATTTATTGAATGTTTGTAAAAAAATAAATATATTGTAAATCACTTGATGAACAAATATGTATCATTATTATTTACATTTATTG
>JABFQC010001489.1:0-19140 GCA_022817085.1 Psilanteris sp. ZL-2020 | reverse complement strand
GTGTTACAATTATGTTCTTTACGTGTAAGTTGTACTCAATTTACACTTTAAGGTCAATCGGTTTGAATTAATAATGTTTATTGTTTTTAAGATGCTGATGATAATACAAACCGTTTTTGTGTCATTAATTTACATGTTAAATTTAGCTTACATGACAATTGTAATTACATAAACATATATTCCATTGCTTATATTGACAAGGTGAATAATCTACACGATAATCTATTATCATGTTTTATTATCCTTTTAAAAGTTAAATCAATTTAATTTAAATAATATAAATGTTACAATTTTTGAGTCACTTTTTTAAAGTTAGATATATATATGGTTACATTTTTTCATTTATTACTACTTTATATTTTTTTATTTAAGTTTAAATTTATAATAAAATGTGATTTTGTTAAGAACTGGATATTTTATATAAAATAGCTTGTGACTAAACAACAGGTTATAGACTAGATTATATATTTATTCTCGTATTTAATATACTTTATTAATAATTATAGAAACTAAATAAACTACTTCAAAATGAATGTATGTCGCAATATGTTAAGACTCGTTTGACTGGTTAATGTAATATAAAGTGGAACTAATTTTTAATCATTTTAAATATTTATTAAAATTAAAGCACTTTGTCATAGAAAATGTTAAATATTTTATTTAGAATTCTTTTTATTATTCCCTATAAAACTATTAAGTAGTTTTTCCAGGAATTAGAAAATTATTATATTTCTAACAAATTTTTAAAAATTATTCTTGTTGAAGAAACAATTTTAGTTATTTACCAATTGTGTATTTATAATTATATTTTACAGTGTAGTAATGTAGTATAACAAACAAAAGGATGTTTAGCTCATTATAATACATTCGTAAGAATGTTTATTGCTTGCAATAAATAAAACTAGTAATATAATTTTTATTACTTATAACTGAATTTTTTAACTGTAGGTTATTATTCTTACCTACATTAGTTTGTAATTCAGAAATTTGACAGCTTATTATGCAAAATACTTAATAATTATAATACATATTCTTAGAAATTAAGTTAATATATAAGATCATAAGGAAATTATTTAACTTTTTTTAAAAAAATTCGATATAATATTTTAAGTATAATAAATTTCTAACTAATAATATTACAGTTTATGAATATTTCATATCAAACGAAAATGAATATTTAATGTATTAAAAACAATTTAATTTAACTAATTAAATATGAGGTGTATTAATTATTTAATTAATAACTTTATAGATTTATTTTTTATTTTATTTTCAATATTTATTATTTCATTGAAAACTGTTTGATAATAATATCTGATAATTTCATTTACTTTAGATTCGTTAGAAATGAAATTTCAACAGATATCAAACTGGAACTAAATTCAAGGTTATTACGAGTTGCATTTATAATCTAATATTTGTTTATTAATCATGTATTAATAAACAATATGAAAAATATATATTACACGCATAATAATGATTTCTGTCTATATGTCAACGTCAGTTTTTTATAAATGAAAAATCATTGTAATTGGATGTCAATTAATTAAATTATATACTTATTAAAAAATATTTATTTATTAAAGCCATAGACAACTTTTTATGGTAGCTCATTATTATATTATTTTATAACAACGTAAGAATAAGAAATTAATTAATTGTTATTATTGTAATGCATATCGGTACTTATATATATTTTTTCATTGAAGAGAGTTTCTTTTATTATAAGAAAACTGCATTATCTTAATTCTATCTTTATAATATTATACGCCAACTAATAATGAAATAAAATAGCAATAAAAATTATTACAATGTTAAGTTATATATAGCTGAATATGCAATTTCAAAAAATTAATAATTAATTTTATATACACACAAAAATGTTTTGATGTATATTATGATAATATGTGTTACAGTTGTTGATAATAATAAATGAATGGAAAAACAAATAAATGTTGTTAATATAAATAACAAATTAATATAATTAGTTAATGTAATTAATATTAATAATTGTAAAACATGACTGAATAAACAAAAAATTACGAAAAAGATAACAGGAAGCCAAATACTAAATTAGCGACATTTGTAAGAAAGAATGGAATGCCATGACAGACTAAGAAACCAACTGGAATGCCCCTATTATTAAAAATCTTAGTGGGTTAGTGACTACATTTGCTTATCACTGTCTCATCTACGGCAACATCTTCGCGTAATAATGAAGTGAAAACGTGAAATCTCTAATAAAATGTAAGATCATATAATTATTCGAGGCTTTCTCTTTATCATTTATTGCATTCTGACAAATAACGATATGATGCAATTATAATAACAGAAACATAATTGCTCAAATTAACTCTAAGTTATTATCAAATAGCATGTTATTAAACTACCTTGTCTTGTGTCACAAACACGGGCAAGATGAATCAGTTATGAAGTATTGGTGTAATCTGGTAAAAAATAAAATACCTTAAAGATTTAAAAAATTAATCAGTTTACTCACTACTGCTCATTATCTCAAAATGATTAATTCACTATAAATTGTAGTGCAATAAATGAAATGCTTATTTACAGTTTAAAAACAAATACGTTGTTAATTATAAACGTGACCGTAAAGTATGAAAATAATTGTTAACAAAAATTGTATTATAATATATTTACTAGTCAAATTTATTTATTTAATTATAACTACGAAAAAATTAGAAAAATGGAATAATAAAATCTCATGCAGAAATCTTCAGGATGGAAACAAAAATCTGATTGTTTTTAACGCTTTTAAATTTCATACTGAAAAAATGTTCTTATTTATCCACGTGCAAAACGTTGATACTCAACGTTTTAATCATTGCGTTTAAAATACATATTCAATGAGTAAAGTGTAAGCCTTAATCAAAATGATCGAGAAGAAAACACGACATGAAAATTAAAATCAAAAGCATTATAGCCGAAAATGTAACGCAAATATGATGATAAATCAAAGTATATATACGGGAAATAAACATGCATTTGATAAACAAGGTTTGAAATTGAACGAGTTGAGTGCATTTCAACAGCATTTGTTATAACATTTCAAAGAAATAAATCATTTTGAATAATTTCATCAGCGATCAATAAATTAACAAAAGATGTTTCTGTTTATGAATACGAATTGAATCAGCGCGGTAATTAATTTAACTTTTTAATTGAATCAGGCATTTGACGCTGCATGGCGATGAGAGCACGTTTCTCAACAAATGAGTAATACGATTTCCAAGTATCGCTTTTCGCGCGCGACGAAAAAATATTGTCCGTTTCATTTGTACCGGGGGTTTTCAACCTTGACACGCTTTCTCGATTCAGTTCAAACAAAATGCGTTTGGACATTCTACTAATATTACCATTTCGATTCAAATTCAATCTAATTATCGCGCGTGTAATAAAATTTAAGCAAATAAAAAAAAACAAAAAAAAATAACGCGACGCAAATTAATATTAAGTACAATGAAATCCAATTAGGTTTGGCTTGAAAAATACTTAAATGCTTGAATTGCCTTCCAACTTGCATGAAATAAATTAACGCGGATACTGTAATATCGTATTCTGTCAGCTTCGCTTTGACGTGAAATTCTGTGCACATTTGTCGAATCAATTAAAAAATAATTAATTTTGTCATTTGAATATATTTTCGGTGAAACTGTATACAAATAATTACAAAATATTAAAACGAATCTTGATGAATAAAAGATTTATGGTGCTGCATTTTGATGAGATTATTATGCGTAATTCTTTCAATTTTCTATTTCGATTCTGATTCGATTCTAATTTCATGCAAAGTTTCCTTTCTTTATTTCTTTCACAAACATTCTTAACAGTTTCAAAAATATTTTATTTGTATTAATCATTTTTACCACGTGTAGAGTCTATTGTAATACGAACCTGATGTATGTACACACGGGAAAAAATAAGGCATTAAATTTATACAAAAATTGTTTTGTTTTAAAATAGTCAAAATATGGTGGAGCTACTACGAGTATGTGTTGATTGTATACGGTTTTAGGCATACCGTGTTTATAAACACAGTAACTATTTTTTCTCAGAATTCGATTGTTTTTATTCAAACAAATTGGTCGTTTTAATTTTACAAAGTTTATGTGTTGAATTAACACCGTGTAGTCAACATGGTCATTTTGTATTGGATTTATATCATTATTTTTTCCCGTGCAATGCTAGGCCACATTTATCTAAATTAAATCATCGTTTATCAGTGACATGGTAAAATTTAAGACTTTTTACATGTAAGATTTCGATCGTGTACACGCTTTGTAAACCTATCTCGTCTATTTTTCTTGGGAGTACTTTTTATTTGGCATTTAAGTATCTTAGGAAGTCATTAAAGTAAATATAGTAATTATTGTGTAATAAGTCGCACATACGTCATATTTGTATCTTCAGTATATATGCCATTGAACATAAATTACACATGAAATAGAAAGTTCATGTACTTTTTGAACTTTTTAACTATATTTAAAACCATTTTATTTCTTTTTCTCCGAGTTAAAATTATTGTTATTCTAATAATCGGTTCAATCAATTTATAATTTATATACTGTCATTGATAATTTATTATGAAACATTAATTATACAATGACAAATGATTATGTAGTTTTGATAAAGCAGTATGTTTTATTTATATATTAACTTTAATAAGGAAATTGCACGACAAATACATCTGAATCTACAAACGTGATATAATAAGTTTACATTAATTCTATTATCACAAGTCGATTACATCGCACGCTCAATTAAGAATTGTTTGAACATTTTTATATATACTTGATTTAACGCGTTATAGTAAAGTTTTATTTACTGTACGGTAAATTCTTAATATGATATTTTCGATTTTTCCATTTTAAATGAATAATACCTTTTTATGTATGGAAATCCGAAAATGGAAGTTTATGAAGATTAAATGAAGATTCAAACTTTATGAATAAATCATAAAAATGTTTTTAAGTAATATACTTATTAATTTTGTTTGCTGACGATTAATTAGTATAAGAAGAATACTTTTACTTTTCTTCAAGCTGAAAGTCACTTTGACGTGACGAATAGGAATTATTATTTATCGTATTTCAGTCGATTAAATTCAGCGCTTGAAATTTAGCGTACATCAGTATAAATTACTTAAAAAAGTTTTTTAGGAACCTTATAATAAATATTGTTATGAATGGTAAATTTTAAATTTAAACTACCGTAGTTTTATATTTTATATTTAATCAAAATTACCACATAATTAATAGGATATATGATATATATGTTGAAATAGATAGATACGTAAATGTAAAATTGTGGTGAACTTACTTAAAGATCAAATCAATACAAACAAACAGCATTATCATGACTACTTTATAATATATTCTACAGATATTTATTTTACCCTATTTAAAATATGAATGAAGAAAACTGTATACTTTACACTAATATAAATTCTTTTTAAATGTTTAAATATCAATAATTTCTACACTCAGAAAAATATAAACTATATTTTTACTCTTTTAAACAATAATGAAAAGATATATATGTTCAACGAGATATATTGATGTTAAAATTTGCGTTAAAAACCGAATAATGTACAGTCTGCTTTCTAACTAGATCAATTTAACTGACTTATCTGTACTCTAAAAAATTATTTTACAAATTTGATCAAACTAGATAATAAACTAGATAAATTTATAAGAATTGAAGTAAATACACGTAGAAAAATATGTATGTTAAAAATGACTATACATTATAATATGGCAACAAATATTTCGAAATTTGTTATACATCTTCTATACGATACAATATCTTCTAGACAAATTGGCTATATTTTATAAGACAAATTTCTATGAAGTATAGTTATTTCCATAATACTAATTATAATATCCTTAGAAAGCTATAAGTATGTTATTTTACAATGTTACTTTTTTTCTACGTGTACTGAACAATATCATTGATTTTGGAAATAGTTTGGATTTAACTATAATTAACATAGTTTAAATTTTTCTTACTAATATAATCTATTTTGGTAAAATTTGTAGAATTATGTTTTACAGGGTATTACTGTTAAAAACAGTAAAATTTGCTGTTTTTATTAATTTTAATCCTTGTTGGTGGGCATTCAATTATTTTCTTTAATTTCAATTATTATATAATATTACAAAAAAGTTGAACATTTCTAAATACATACAGCTTACGTTATAACTAAAAATTAACATTTGAAAGAACATTCTATTTATTAATACAAAATTATGTAATATTTGTTCATTAATGTGTAATACTACGCACAAGTTTTTAATTAAATACACTGATATTACTGATAATAAAGCAATCCACATTCAAGTTTATCAAAGTCATAATTTACAAATTATCAGTAATTCGTCAGACTGAGATACAACTTAAAACAAATTATTATTCAAGTTCAATACTATATTTTTTGTGATTATTTTATGATTTCCGTGTATTTAATCCAATTATAAATTAAATAAAGAATATGATATAATATCTTTCAAAACAATGGTTATTTTATTTGAGGAATAATATTATAGTTAAAAATACATTTATATTTACTTTAAATAAAAAATTTAACTTCGGTAATATACTTTATACCTCTATAGCAATTTTACAATATAAACATTATAAAGTCTTACATAATTTAATACAATATAAATATTACATGAAATGTTACATTTAATCGATATCAAGAAATACTATTGCAATGCAATAAATATTATCACGATTAGCAAATTAATTTTATTTATTAATTAATTGACTTATATTTCAGATTGCCATTCACTAATCTTAATACAAAAAATATTCTTCGATGTATTAATTTTAAATTGTATTATCTAATTAAGTGAATTCTTTTTATATTTTAACATACAAATTTAGTTAGCTTATGACAACGGAGTTAACAATTGTCATATTTATGATTTAATTTCTCTAATTTCACACAAATATATTTTTATTTCAGATCAAGGAACAGTTCAGGAAGCTTTGCAACATCCAACAAATGCAACGATGGATACTTCAGCAAAGAACGCCACCCCTGAAAACACCATTACGGCAAATCAAAGTGCCATTGCGCCACACTCGGCACTGGCCAACAACAACACGAGCAACCCTTCGATTTCACCAGAGTCGCTGCCATCGTTATCTTCGTCGTCCAGTTTACAAGCTCCGTCTTCCGCACAGGTATTGGTTAGTAAGCTGAAACTTAATGTAACCAGAGTTATCCAAAGTGATAGTGCTCGCGCCATTTATGTTTCTGGGCACAGTGTAAATGCATCACATAAATGTCCTGAGCAAGGTAAAGATAAGACTCTCGCAATTGTAGTTATGTCAGCACCAAAGAATAAAAATGCAAGAACAGCGATACGCCGAACCTGGGGCAGCTATGACGGGCGTCATGATATCGCTTTGACATTTATAATTGGCGTTTCTACGGAGCCTGAAGTTGAACGTTCATTACACGAAGAATCAGCATTATATGAAGATATTGTACGTGGTAATTTTATTGATTCATACACTAACCTGACTCTTAAAACGATCTCAACTCTTGAGTGGGTACACACCTATTGCTCAAATGCCAAGTTTTTATTGAAAGCTGATGATGATATGTTTATTAACATGGACCGGTTAATTTCGTTTGCTGAAAAACATATGCATGATAAAAGAACTATTTTTGGTCGAGTAGCCAAAAAGTGGAAGCCCATTCGAAAAACAAAGAGCAAGTATTATGTTTCTGAAACGCAATTTAAAAAACCACTATTTCCAGACTTTACGACTGGACCTGCTTATCTAGTGACTCAGGATGCTATTGTAGATTTATTAGAAGGTGCACTGAACCAAACATACCTCAAATTAGAAGATGTTTTTGTCACGGGAATAGTGGCGAGTAAGATGGGTGTTAAAAGGGTTCATGCGGCTGAATTCCAAAATAGAAAGATTGTGTATAACGCCTGCAACGTGCAAAAGTTTATAAGTATTCATATGGTTAAATATGGAGAGCAATTTGACCTGTGGAAAAAATTGCTTGATGGTAAATCTAAGTGCAAGTGAGCCATAAGTTGGGAGTGGGTCCCCCAAACAATTTTAGGACTTAATCATCCAACGAGTATAACGTTCAACACGTTTCGAACAAAACTACCATAAATTATTTCATCTTAAACAAGAGTCATACGTTCTTGTCTAAAAAATAAATTGTTCTGTTTATCCGTCCATATTCAAATCTTGATTATAATTATGTGATGAGTTCGGATGAACTTTAAAAAAGAACTTGTTTTTGAAATGAAAAACAAAATGATCAACGTAGCGTATAAGAGTAAAATATTTGATTGTATTTGTTCTTATATACATTTGGAGTAATCATTAATATCATGCTTGATTATATCGATTGTTAATATTTTAAAACAATTAAAAATCATAAAAGAAATGACTTAATCAAGCTTTAAAAATTAGTTTAACTTATAACTCAAAATAAATTTGAATTTTGAGTTATATGTTATATTTTAGAAATTGATTTCAATTAATTTAATGTATATTTTTATACTTATTATATTATGTTAATCCAAAAGAGAGAAACACAATTTTTTTACTTATATATTTTATTTAACAATTTTACTTTTATGTATGTTTACTCAATAATCTTGTAAGTTAGGTAGTTAATTTTACTTGGATAGAAAGTACAATCTATTCTATTTATTCTACAATTGAGTAGAAAGATTATATAGAAATAATTATATAATATAAAATACAGTATGATTTTATAATATTAATAAAATTTTATTTTTATATTTATATATAAAAAATATTTACATAATTTGTAAATTATAAATATTATGTTATTATGGATTTAAGTCCATTTTAGTAATCCATGTATAAAGTAATTATTATATGTTCTTATAAGAAATAACAATTAAAAGCTAATTGGTATAGATGGAATTTTAAAAGATAGTGGACCCAATATGCATAATATTCTGATAGATATAATTGAATATCTATAACAAAATAGTTGTATAATTAAAATGACTCAAATATTTTGATATTATTATAGAACAAATTTATATTTATCTACATTTAGATAAATCTTACTACTAATAAACATTTCTGAAATACAATTAGGTGTAATTTCAATATAATCAATATCAGATTACAAGTTATTATGACTTTTATGACTTAACTTTTTTTAAGAGCATCAGCAAAATGAAAAAAAAAATATTTGCTCGAGAAAACGAATTTTATCACATAATTTACTGCAGAATTATTATAATAACGACGCATAGAAAAAAATTTTTTTTTTTAGAATATACCAATATGATCATTATTAACAGATAAGACAAAATATCGATACTCAACTCTGAATTCTTTTATTAGAATTAAGTATATATTAATGAATATTTAGTAAAAGATTTGATCCAGTATATGTCTCATTCACAAAACCATGGTGCTGTAATAACAAATATAGTAATATAATTTGTTTTAATTAATGGTATTATGGACTTGGATAACTTTGATATTGAACTTATAATACAAATTCGTTTATAGTTGACAATATGATTTTTTATTTCAAGATTTATAAATGGAAGTGATAAGAAATTTACTTTCAGAAAGTAATTTATTAAACAAAATTTAAGAAAGCGTGAAACTGTGCAATATATATACTTTCAATGTTATGGAAGATATTGCACTTATATCATAATGTTTAAGTTCATTCATAGAGTCAAAGATAACAAAATATTTTAATATAAAATTTTTTTATCAATAATGTAAAGGTATAAGAATATGTTTTAGGATTACATAAAATAAATTGTATGATTTTTATACTGTATAAATGTATAATTATAATATTTCTCTATTTGTTCTAGAATATATACAATCGAATTTTATTTTGTAGTAACTATAATTACATAATATCGCAGGCACGTATGACTCTTAACTTTAGATTCTGATCTAAAGCTTATTACAACAACTCAATGCAATGAAAATTTATTTTTATATCGTCAATTTACATATATTGCCCATGATTTGCATTTATTAGATACGGTTTATTCCAAATATATTTTTGTTAAATTAGACGTTTAAATAATACAAATAGCCTTCAGAGATTCTTTATTTTTCGGAGTATTATAGTAAATATTCAGTATAGTAATATGTTACTATATCGCGCTATCTATTCTAAGAAACAAATTGGCATTTAATAGTTTTGTTGTGATTCTAAATTATTCACTTAAATTTTGCTTTCTTCGAATCCAATAAATGATTGAAGTGGAATTACGTATCGACTAAAAAAGTGTACCATGGCGACGAATAAGAATGTTCCATTTAATGTAAATATGATGTAAACAAAGTTCTTTACTATCAAGTTTTCAACACCTGAACTCTTCTTTATATAGCAAGCTATGACTTGTATATGATCAATTATTTTGATTACAATATATATATATTTATATATAAATATATATATATATACCTGTTGTGTGTGTATGTATATGTATCCTATATATACACACGTATATTTACACACTGTATATAATAACTTTTTATATAAAACATAGTTATGAATTTTAGCTTAATGTGCCATAATTTGTTGTTTGTACAATTATGATGTTTCAAATGTATAAATCAGCTGCCTAGCGATGATATTTAAAAAAAAATGACAATGGTAGTCGAAAGTACAACGATTACTACGACAATGATGCTTTCAAAGTATTGCTTGCCCGTTGTCATTTTTTATTCTTATAATAAATAGCGTTATTGCCTTATTTTGAATAATTAATAATTATAAATTTGCATTAATCATAGCCTTCCCAAAAGTAAGACTTATTCAATCACAAAAATTAAGACCACTGCTTCGTTTCAGTTTCAGCATTAAGAAAAAATAATGACAAAAATTAATGTAATTTGTAATAAAGTCTCAATTCTGTGGTCAATTAAAACCCGACCGACAGGGGATGCTGCTTAAAAATAGTTTAATGCCACTTGGAAAAGATCTATTGCTACATAAACCAAAGCGGATTTTTCAGTGCAAGTCGTATGTAATAAATGTTAAGATCTCACGTGTCATTAAAATGCGTTAATTGTCGATATTCGCTTTATTTAGCGCAAAAACCCAGCAAAGCATTTAAGCGTTTACATTTTTGTAATTAAAATGATTTCGTAAAACAAATCTATCAACGAGCATAACGAACTAAACAACTCGAAAATGTAGCCTATTAATCAAGTTGTACTGTTACTTTGTTGTTCATATCCCGGATATGTAAGTCTCAGTTAATACTAACGTATTAGTGTTGTTGTGACATTCTCACGAGCTATGTAACATACTTATAATTTTACATGCGGTCACCATTCACTTGACAAACAGCAATTGCTTCTAAAATTAAGTCAAACGTTTATAAAAGTGTTTTGTTTTCACACGTAGATTAAAAAGGAACGCTTTATTTGACCATTGTTTTAAATGATTAACGATATATTGGTTAATTATTGTGTATCAACATTCTTTTGTAATATCGAAAGATGTTCCAACTTTTCCTCAACCGTAAACAATTAGTGTGATTCATTGTAATTATTTCATTAGAATGGATTACATAGCTTTCTGATTTAACTAGCAGAAAAATTTGCTCTTTGTCAAAGAATTAATTACTAAGATCGCAGTAAACATGTAATAAACAACATTATCGAAAAAGGAAAAGAATCGCAATTACGACATCAATGCGGTCGTGCGAATAAAGTCCCTGAAGTTTGTTTCTCATTATTTTAATAGAACTGGCAAGGGTCAGCGAATTCCAGGCATGGCGCAATAATGTGACAATTCATTGTAACATTCGTAAATTTACCTAATGATGTATTATCACAGAATTTTCAGTTCAAATAAGGATTTAAAAAGTAATTAATATATATCATTTGAGAGTACTTATAACAATGAAAATAATCTTAATCTTAATTACGCGTATATTTATTTATTTGATTTTATTATAAATTATTGTATACACATTCAAATAATACAATATTTTTGTTAATAAAATAAATAATGGCTATGAAGTATATTAAGTTTTGATAAAATAATTATATTAAATTAATATAATTTGTAATCATTATAAATTAATTAGATACTGTATGAAAAAGAAAGATTATTAAATTTAAACTACTAAATTTAACTGTTACAAGTATGATAATATTTTTTTTTAAAATAAGTACTTTTCAGAAATTATAACTTTGGCAATTGTAGTTTTAGTTTATCTTTTAAAAATTTATTATTCTTAAAAATAAATGTATATTAGAATTTTTATATTTTTGCAATGTTTTATTTATTAAAATAAGTTTTTGCTTATTTATTATTGTTTTATATGAATTTATAATTATATGCATAAAGTTATATATCAAGAACAAATTATAAAAAATTTCTATTTTGAAAAACCAGTTGTTTTTTTAATTTGTATACATTAATCATTATATTAGACTGCTAGTTGTCTGAAGTCAGACTTTAGAAAGGGAGAATTACACTTTATGATGACAATTTATATTATGTATCGAGTTAATATTTTGGTACATTATTAAATATTAATTTTATATTTAAACGCCATGCATGATATACCATGCACCATAATAAATACACTGACTTGTTTTTAACTTGATGAATGAATCAATTTTAACTGTATGTATATTATAAACTGCAAATTCTTGTTCCAGAATACGTCATTGAATAAAATAGTTGGAATATTTTTCAAATGCACTGTTTTTCCATTTTATCTAATCGTTACTTATCAATTTTAAAACTGAATTACGTGAGTTATTTAATTGTCTGGTAAAATTGCCTTTATCGTATATATAATGTTAACACGTGGTTTCATTATGTACGTAGAACAATATCACATGTACCCTGGAATCGCTGTATATAAATTCTTCGAAAATATGACGTTATTCAAAATAAAGGAAAAAAATAATACTTTACAATTATGATTAATCTGATTGAATAATTATAAATATTGTATAATGTTTTGAATTATTTTTGTAATTCATAACTGTATTACACTGTATATAAATAGTCTGTTGTAAATCGAGAGTTAAGAACGAAAATTATTTAGATACAAAACCTGCAATGGTTTTAACTCTGTACATTAGATTTGAAATCTTTGTTTCTAGTATTTAAAGTAATTTTGTATTCAGCATAATAAGAATATTTCTGAAAGACGCGCTAATTATTTGTAAATTATGTAAAAAAAATGCATAAAAGCATATTAACTTTACCATTATACAGAATATATAAAATATCAAAATGATCGAGTTATTTCATTTTATAAAAAAAAAAAAATTATTAACAAAATATAAATAAATTGGAATCTATTCATTCAAACATCAGCATTTATTATGACATTATCGTGTCTAAAAAGTAATAAATCAAAATAAATAAAAATCTAATATAATACAAGATTATGAAATAACTCAAAGCGCGAGGTGTATATTTCATTTAAAGTACTACTAGTCAGTGCCTAGATGTAATTTATTCATAAATACATACGTATAAAGTGCGTTTAACTGTTAAGAAAAGATAATTGATCTTTAACGATCAATATTTTTTCTCACAACTATTGTCCTTCATGGTACTTATATTTTTTTGTAATCGATTGTCATTTCGATTTATTCCGCTAATCAAGAAGCCGACCGGACAATCGTTTATTCGCTAATTACGGTTTCCTTTGTAAAGGTAAAACCTACAGTGAAATAATATAACAATGATTGAAATATATTTCAAAAGATTTCCTAAAAATAATATAAGGAATATTTCAGTATTTAGATGTAAGTTATGTTTTATACGGATTATTTAAGCACAGCCATAATATGTAGTTTATTTAAATAGTAATAGAATTGTAAATTTTGTAAATTACAAGTTCTAAACGTTTGTAAAATAAAGTGCTCATTTTAAACATATTCAACTATAAATAGGTAAACATATCTTAGAACATATTTTAAAATATATAATTAATATGTAATCTGTATATAAGTAAGATTGTTTTTCTATACAATGTACAATTTTAAATAAATTATTAATATCTAATCGAAATGAGCACAATATTTTGCAATATACTACATAAGATGATTTGTAATTATTATATATAATAGAACCTGTACTATAAATAATTTTTAATGTAAAATAATACACACTAAGGAAACCTCTTTACTTGTAATTAATAGTAATTGAGATGTAATTTACAAATCAAGTTTATTTAATAAAAAACAGATCTGGTGGATATCTTTTGAATATTTATTTCCATACAATTTTACAATTATATATATATATAAATTTGGCTAACGGCAGGTTCGAGGACAGACCAGTAAAATACGGTGCTGGGGCCCCCTAGGACCCTCGCGTTTTGGGTTTGTCTAGGTTTTTACATGAGAAGGGGCCGAAGGCCGCCCGATGTGCTTTGCCATATTTTCTACAAAAAATTTTTTTTTCAGGACCGTAACTAGGGGCCCAAAAGTCGTTGTCTTCGAAACTGCCGTTATATCTATATATAATATATAATATTACTTATATTGTATGATAATTTTATTAAATTAAATTTGTCATGTTGTTATTATTTTTATTATGATTATATCTCTTCATTATATGCATAATTACTACTGTATTATTTTAAAAAATTGTTCATTTTTATGAAGTTTTAAAAGTTAATTTATAATATTAATATTTTTATGTATTAGACTTTTACGTAATGTGAAAATATTAATATATAGTATTATAATATAATAAATTTGTCTTTATATAAAACGTCTAATATTTTATTTTTAATTATACATATATTTTTATAAACTCCTAAATATTATCATTTTTTAATCAATGTTAAATTAATAGTTAATTAACAGACATGCTGTTCTGGAAAACAGCATTAAGGGGTCGCTGGCATCGCGGCCGTAGCATAAGCCACGGATCTTCCTGACTAACCATGTGTTTTATTTTCTAAGACTTGATACTCCTATAGATGATTTTCATTTTATCGCATCAGTCGTTGCGTCAATGTTTCTACGGCTCTATATGATGTTTGCTCCGTATATCTATAGATAATGACTTACTCTAATTACTACATAAGAATGCACTATACTAATAGAGAACCAGAATCACCCCGTCAGCTAAAGCAATAGTTATAAGAATAGATATTATAATATTATTCTAATATAAACTATTTTTTCTATTAATTTATAATAAAGACAAAAATGAAAATAATTTTAATTTATTAGTAATAGAAATTGAAGTAATGCTATCACAAGTTTATAAGCGATTTGTTTGTTACAGTATAAAGTGACGTAAAGATCAGTCTAATGGCGCATTCGAAAATATTGTTACTTTCCGAATTTAACATAATTTAAAATATCAAATTTAAATCGACTTGTTTGACAAAAACAAAAAAAATATCTGTTTTATCGATTGACGTTGTTACATTTATCTTAAAATCACTTAGTAAAATAGATTAATTTGAAATAAAATTATATCACTAATTGTAATATAAATAAATATTTCTTAAATTTATTTGTCGGTTTTTTTGTTTGCTTATAAATTGTAATGTCTATTCTTTTGTAATGAGATTATAAATGAAATTACATTAACAAAATAATTATTAAGCAGAAACATGGTAATTTAATATTATTTTTATAATAAAATGTAAATAATTATAAACTTAATTAATATTGAATGAAAGTAGTGGTGATAACGTAAGTTAAAATATTAGAGATTTAAGTTACCAGTCTAACTGGTAAATATGGTTTCAATAGTATTTATCTTACGGAACACAACTGTTGTAGATTGATAATTAATATTTATGCAACTTTTAGTGTTTTATAAGGATCATATTTAATAAAAATGTTATTGATAATATCAGTCTTTCATTAACCAATATTGAATTTTTACTTTTTGCAAATGATGTCAAAATAGATATATAGAGCTATACGATCACACGAAAACATTTTAGTCAGAGGCCTTGATAATATTCTCGACTGGGGTACTTTAAATAAATTACATCTAAATATAGAAAAAATATGAACCCATAACTTTTACTAGATCAAGGAAACAACTTTATATTGATTTTATTATTGATGGGACTAATCTTGAAGCTGTTAAACAATTTGGATTTGATTATATTTTACGTTCTATGATGAGATATCTCTGTAACTGCTTGATTTTATTACACTTTTTTCTTTAATTAAAAAAATTATGTGTATTATTACATACAAACATAATATTTTAATCATATACATAAAAACGTAAATATGTATTATATTATAGAACGGTAAATTTTCAGATAATAATTCTTGCAGATTTGAAGACTACATAAAAAACTATATTGAATTCATGCCATACCTCCAAGAATACCGAAGCTTTTAAACAACAAACTGTAATATGTTAAACTGGTATACTCTTATTATGAAATTGAATATCAGAATTCTTTTGACATAGCCGAGAAAAGTAAAAAAAATCCACAAATTATAAGTTTAATAATCCTATGACAAGAATATGTAAACAAAACATCAATGTGAACTTTTTAGATCCAATAAAATGTCGATAATTTTTGTCTAAATATGTTTGTAATTCAAGTAAATTTGTTTTCTATTTTATTTTCTTTTATGTATAACGATATTCAATAATAATTCTAAAATGTATAAAGATTTACAATTTAAATTCGTTATAAATAAAAACTTAATATACTTAAACTTCAATTTATTTAACTATTAAATTTTGTTAAATTTATTAAAAATAAATGTTAATATTATGAATTGTTCATCTTCTATTTATCAATACTTATTCATGCTCGTATAATAATAATAATAATAATAATAATAATAATAATAATAATAATGAAAAAGAACTAATAACATTTTTCATTTTTTTATTAAGATTATATTTATTCAGAAAATGATAATGCAAAGTTAAATATAGTTTAAGTGTTATAAATGAACAGAAATGAAACTACAATATCACCAAATATACTGCTAAAGTAAATAAATTTACAATGATGAATTATTTAATTTAAGCAGCTGCATTAAAGTAAGTTTTTGAATGATTAATATCAGGAGTAATAGTTCTATCTCCCGGTTTCCAGCCAGCTGGACATACTTCTCCATGCTCATCAGTGAATTGGAATGCCTGCACCAAGCGCAATGTTTCATCAACAGATCTAAAATTTAATACAAGTTAAGTTGTTAATGGTTATTACATTCAAATTAAAATGTTATATATTTTAATAATAAAATAAATATTATTTTGCAATCTAAAAAGGAAGATCTTATTTAATTTCAAAAGAATTACAGCATAATTATTTCATAACTTAATTTTTGTAAAACATTAGTAAACACCTAATGACTATATCTAAATATACATATATTATATTATTTTTGTTTATATTGTATTATATAATAAAATTATTTTAAAGATAAAAATATTTTATTATTATCCTTTGCCAAATACATAAATCACATGTAAATTTAGATTCAAATTTTAATATTTTTATTATTATAATTAATTTAAAACTGGCTGATAATTGTTTTTTTTTTTTAAATTGACTGGACACTGTTACACGGGAGTGTTACACCTGAATGTTACTTCCGCGTAACAGTGTCCAAGTCAATTTAAAAAACAATTATCAGCTAGTTTTAAATTCAAATAGCGTTGTTATTATTTTTATGTTTTTTCCTGTCACAAAAAATTGAAGTCAGACCCCGAAATTCCATCAAATTATATATTAAACCCGAATTTTGGGGTCATTTCTTAAAACTCTACACTGTTGCCAAATTTATAGGATCTTAAAACTATGGAGTGCCAAAAATATATGTATGCATATATAAATAAAAACAATGTTTTATTTACAAAATATAAATAAATTAAAATGTAGTTCATTTGTTAAAAAATGATACTAAAATGTAAGAAAAGTAAAAAAAAAGTGTATCAAATATCAATTAATATTTGTTGTTATGTTGTATACAAATTACATAACAATAATATATGGTGTACCTATATTCATAGTTAATACTTGTCATTATTTGGAATGACATTTAAAAAGAAACCATTAAATCATAATAATTACCTGCCAACAGGTAGATCATTAATAGTAATTTGTCTCAATTTTTGTTCTTTATCAATAATGAATAAACCACGGAATGGAATACCAGTTTCTTCATTTAAAATACCATAAGCACGTGCTATTTTTGTACTTTTATCAGCAAGTATTGGAATCTCCATATTACCAAGGCCACCTTCCTTGCGCGTTTGATTTACCCATGCCAAATGACTGAAGTGGGAATCGCAAGACGCTGCAATAACCTTGCAATTGATCTTTTCAAATTCACCAACACGATCAGAAAAGGCAATTATTTCAGTTGGGCAAACAAATGTACTGTAAAGCATTAAAAATTTATTGATAATTGATTTATGTAAAATTATATATTATAAATGTACGTAATTTAAAAATTAAATAATTTTTTGCTTACAAATCTAAAGGATAGAAGAACAATACAACATATTTTCCTGCATAATCTTTCAATGAAATATTTTTGAATTGACCATTTACAACAGCTGTTCCTGTGAACTGAGGGGCTGGTTTTTGCAACTCAGGAACCGGCATATTTTGCTGTAAAATTAAAGTCATCAAATACACATTAAATATTATATGGATAAATAATTAAATTTATTAAAATTATTAATTTTTCAATACACTGAATATTATGTCTTAAATATAAGATGTAAAATAAAACTAATATATATATATTAATATATATCTATATATATATATGTGAAACATTTAATTGATAAATTAAAAAATAAATAATTATATCTTATAAATTGTTTACTTAAAAATAAAAAAAATACGTCTCGATTTTTCTATGTCTAAAATTTAATACTTGAAATGATCAGTAGTAATATTGGAATGTTATATTATGAATGAATGAAGTAATAAATAATTAACTATTGTTCTATTTTATTTTACTTCTTGAATATATTATTGTTTTGTTTATTTATTTTTATTTTTGAATTTCTTTATTTCTGTAATAATTATTTTTGTAGGTGTAAGTATTATTAAGTAGAACAAATCGATTAAAACTTAATGTACAAAGTTTGTTCTTAAACTTCAAGTATTTTAT
>JABFQC010001488.1:0-19143 GCA_022817085.1 Psilanteris sp. ZL-2020 | reverse complement strand
GAACTCACATCCATAAAAATAAACGATCATTATCGCAAAGAAGTTAATGCTCAACTTATTGTTTGAAGAAAATTAAATATATATGATTAATTTATCATTTGTAATATTATTGAATAATTAGTATTATTACATTTATGTGTTTGCTTGTAAAGTAGTAACGCAAATTAATCAATACTTGTAAAATTGATTTTCGGACATAATTATAATTGGATATCGTTAGACTGATATAATTAAATTAACCATATTACATTTCAGTGACGTATACGGATACGGGCAAATTGACGTTTTATATAATTTTATTAATAATAATAAGTTTATGCATCTATAGATATTTCAAACATATTTACCGCAAATACGCAGCATTTTTAATTATTTACATTTGCCGTGAAATATATTCCAAATATGTTTACACTAAATATTATTTAAAGCATAAGTGGTATTCATTAACGTTGTATAATTCAGCTATAATCATAAGTAATGTGAATAGACGTAAGTGGTATACATATAATATATTTATGTAATTCGTATGATTTGTTACAGTTAATCAGTTTTAATTTCAATTAAATTTTGAAAGAAACATATATAATATATGCACCATCTGCCATTTTTATTTTAATTTCGACTAATTAAAAATTATACGGCTATATTTACTTGAAACAAATGCTTTGCCAGCATCAAACATACATTGATAATGTCATTAGATCTACGTAATTCTGCCAGTTTTACAATCGAGGAAATTTAATTTAATGCAAATAAATTATTTCTTTTTACTGAGTTTCCAAACGTAAACAACTTTTTTAATGTTAGGTTGTGTAACTTAAATCAAGTCGGTAATACCTATACTTGCATTAGCTACCATTTGTAATAAAAACAGTTTGATTATATAAAAATGTTAATTATATTAATAAGAAAATTAGATATCATTCGAAGAATTGCATTTCAATAGTCACGAGATATCTATATGAAAAATCAGAATAAACCAAAAGTCACACTTACACACATGTACGTTAAGTAAATTTATCATTAAGTTTTGATTACGTTTATTGATAATGCAAAACGCTTAATCACGTTCGTTATTAATGTTATTATTCTAAAGAGATATAATCATAATTTAAAAACTGTTCAAGGTAACTTGCAAGTATTGAGAATTATGTAAAATTAAGAAAGGCTCGTTGCGTATTAATAACTTTTTATCTAACTAAATAGCAAACAAATTGAATAATGAGAATTAACGTCTATTATTTTCTGATATTATTATCGTTCTTTTATTGTATCTTGAAAAATAAGGAATTTACATGTTCAAAATTGAATTCGAGCGTTATTCTGCAATATATGGTATAATTATATATTTGATTAGGTAATTTTGTAATCCAATTAATGTGCAGCGAAATTTGAGTGCAAAATTTAAAATAGTTCTTAAGTGCTCTGTTATGCTGACTGCCATTGAGCGAATTTTTTCAAATAATTTATATCTATTGAATAAATATATTAATTTGTATGATAATTTTAATGTTAACGCATAACCCGTTATTGTTGTGAAATCATCAATACAGGTTAATGCAAAAAAATTCAATTAAAACATCTTACATTCTCAAATATTAATATACTGAAGATTAATAACATAAAGTTTATATTATAGAAGGCCGTTTAACAATAAGAAAGAGTAAGAATGAAATTCCGCCATTGCAGTTTAGAGTAATACGTAGCTCATTAATATCAAATAGTATAGTGATATTTGCATAAATGCAAGAGTAATGACAGCAGCACAAGAATATTAATTAAATGTACGGCATTCTTTTGTTAGTTAAATACTAAACAACAAACATAATATATGATATTGCGGTACATGTTTATATATATCAATAACAATTTAAAAACTGCTACCACAAATACTTTTTACAATATATAATTACAGAAGTAAAGAAATTGTACATTTTCTAGAAAATCGTATAGAAAAAAATACAAAAAAAAAAACGAAACGTATCGCGAAACGCGCAAAAGAAATTTGACGCGTATACAACTTTTGCAAAAATATTTCTTGATTAAGCTAAAAGCAACATTAATCACTTTTTAATGTTTAATCGGTTGAATTTATTCATTAGTTTTTATGTGATCCCATCACTTTGACTAATGATATAAATGTCAACTTTTTGCTGACATAAATCCGCGCTATAAATTGCCTAAAACATATACACGCGTGTGCGGGTGTGTATAAGCGGAACGCGTTAATATATATATTTTATATAAATTTATACAAACATGCGTCGAGATAACACACGCGCATAAAACTAAAGCAGAGAAAAACGTTCGTTTATCATTCCGCCAACTAGAAAATCGTCGAAAATAAGTGTATAATTCCAGAACTAACTGCCGGGTAAATAAATCGATCGCGCGTTCGTCGATCCCGGCGGATGTAACTTTCTCGAACGATACGCGCGTATCGTGCGAAATAAATACAAGACTATTGAATGGGTAAAAGTGGCGCTGATTCACGGCAGAAAATCCGAGTTTGGAGTCGACGGTGGAGGCCGTGCGTGCGTACGTGCTGAATCATTGGGCGTGATTTTTTGCCGACGCGTGGCGCGTGTCGTGCTCGCTCGCGGCCCATCCCAATGACTTTTCCAACGAGACCTCGCGGTCGCGTGCTGCCTCGTTAGATTTACAACCGCGATGACCGAGAGAGGAGCGCTTTACATGCTCCACACGACGCACACGTGGCGCAGATGCGCATCGCTGCAAATTACGTTACGCCGCCGCGCGTATTTCTTATCCAAAACGCACGACCGCGCAATCTACATCGTACAATAAATGGCCGCGTTCGCGAACTCGTGGAATAAGGCGCGTAAATTGCGCGCTTTAATACCCCGCTAAACGCGCGACGTTTGCCATTGCAGGCTGTAGTAAACTTATTTGCCAGCAGCCGCGACGAGGTACAGATATTGACCCGGGCGTTTCGCGTATTAGCATTCAGATAATAATATATTAAGGTCGTAGCGTTTCGCAATTTTATTTTGTTCGCGTTCGCGGCGCTAGACCCAGGTCTTAAGGCAATGGACATTTGAAAGAGACGGATGTTGTTCGCTTTTATTGCGATGTGTGCACGGTTGTTTGGTAAAGCTATTCTTAAAATCCCCGAAGATTAAAGTTGTATATATATAAATATAACCGAAGAACATGGCCGGTCATATGTTAAATATATAGATTCCATTTCACCTTGACAGTTAGTGTTTTAACTTACTGCTCAATTTATATTAAATCATTTCAAACGTATATATGTGTTTGAATTTATTCACAAATATAATTTAAAATTTTTGTCACGTGAATTATGAAATAATTCAATATCATTCATTTTATACCACTTATTAAATAACATGAAAGTAATAATATATGAAATGATTCATTTCAAAAATAATACACCGGTATTAAGCATGTGATTTCTGCAATTATATGGAATATAAAAAATTAATGAAATCATTAATATTTAATAAAATATTCTTTTTATTTCCAACTCGAATCTGTTCATAATATATGCCTCGTACATTTCTAGATTAGTACATTATTAAATATTTATTTATGAAAGATATAACTTTTATCTTCGATTAAATGTAACGTGCACATTTTCATAACTACAAAACACAAAAACATTTCATCAAAATACTATCAGATTGTATAAGAACATTTTATACTTCAAGGTTAATTATGAAATATGAAAAACGACTTTGGCTGCAAAAAAATTCTAATTTGTATAAATAAATGCAAAGTGATACCTTATCTCGATACAATTAGAATGTCTAATTGTAAGGAAAAGGAATAGGAGAGCTTGAGTTCCACCTTTTGTATAATAAATGAATAATATAAATTATAATAGCATATAATTATATTCGTGTGCATATTTAAATCGCATTGTATTTTTATAGAATCATATTATTTTTCATTACGTAAAGTGCAATATAAATTGTTTGAGAAAATCCAAGAAGCATAATACATTTAAACGCATTATATTCTAATGTTTTTACGACTAATAATTCGTCATATTTATAAATACATCGTAATACCCAGTTCGTTAATTCATCGATCAATTATCAGCGAAAATTTATATTTATTTAAACGCGTTATATAAATTTGCTGTTTCACACGCCACTCTCACAAACTCAAATGCCTATACATGTATGTATATATATAATATACATATATATATATATATACCCGCATACAAACACGCACAAATTTATATTATTCAGCTTGCGTTCATTCATCATTTAAAGAGAAACAATTCAATCGAATATTTATGTTTGAGTTGTTTAGTAAGATGATTATAATGACATGATATATGTATATACCGAGGCAGCCAAAATTGTATTAATGTAATTGCAAAATATTACGCTTATTCGAGATATCGAGGATCCGTTTACAGTTGTTTAATTTTTGATAAATAGATTATAAATAATTTTATGATATATTCTTGTTGAGACCAGCGCCTGCAAACTACTCGAATCGAGTCATCATTATATAAATGATAATTATAATATTTAATTTCTTGTAGGAACTAAAACGTATAACGGCGTAATTTTTCATCCTTTTGATTAAAGATACAACTTTAGTGAAAAAATTCATTTAACTAGATGCTAGATAATGTGCAAAATTATAATAATGACGCTTCTAAGAGAATTCTTTAATTAAGGTTGCATTTTTTACGATCTAGATTATTACCATTAAGATTTAGATTATTTTAATACGTTTTTAAAGTGACTACGTCATTGTAATAGCCATTACTGAATGGTACGGAGTGAAAAGTAATTTTGTTATTATTATTATTCAAATTATTATCATTAGTATTATTTTTTTGCAAAATCAAACAAGACCCTTTATTGTTTGGCACTATTACGTAAATTTTTATCAATTAATGAAATTGCATAATGATCTTACGTCACGCGTAAGGCTATTTAGAAAACGTTAACCGGGAAAAATATGTAAAATTGCGAATGTATAACAAACGTGCTGTAATCTGCATTATCATCGACGCCCATTTTAATATTCAAGATGTTTTATATTATGAATCATTTTTCATTCTTTCTTTGACTTAGATTAATAAATTTAAGATTGATACGGGAGAGGCACATTAAGTAGGTGCATTAATTACACATTAATAAAGAATTGAGATTAAAATATAATTCAATATTAATTAAAAGTGAAGCAACGATTTTATACACAACAATGTTGTCTCGTAAATTATCTTTTTCTAATTTTTTGCGGAAAAAAGATAAAGGAACTTGTTTAGTGTTACAGAAATTCGCATTGTAAAATTGCATTACGATTATTTAGCGTTGGAAAATTACAAATAATAAAATCTTTCCGACAATGCGTCTAATTTTATTACACGCATTTTATGATAATTAAAAACTCTGCGTGTATTATTCCTTGCAAGGAAGACTAAGATTATTTTAATTATATCTAATTATTGAGATAAAAATGGCTGCGTATGACTTACATTTATGCATGGCTTTCCATTTACTCAAAATGCGATACTATTTTTATCAATAAAAATGCTCGGCAATAAAGTATACTACGTTTAAAAACAGAAAGAGTCTCTTCATTACTTTTTTTAATTCCACAATTTTCACGATCACGCCAATAATAAGTTTGTTTTAAAATTCTTACACAATAAACAAAACATCGTTGGAAATGCAAATACAAATTGCAATAATTTGCCACAAACAATTGATAAAAAACGTAATGTCTGTTTTTGCGCCAATAATTAACGGTAGATCATTCTTCTGCATTCCACTCCCTTAGACACGATGTCCGTACGTATGTATATATATATATATATATATATATATGTACGCATACGCATAAAAATGTATAATTAAGATAGATACAAAAGACTGAATATAATTTAATGTTAAATTAATTCATAATATAAAGCGACACGAGTTAATGCAAAACGTGTTACATGAATAACGCGTTTTATTTAACTGCTCTGAAAATATATACGCATTCGAACGTCAACTCGTGAGATTAATATGAACAGCTCTAATATTCGAAACTAATAAACGCGGAAAAAGTATTTATATAATTCATTTGCGTCTCACGTAAACGTATGTTTTAATATTGTCCCGTGACGGTCGACAAAAATGCGATTTAAAATAAAAGACGGAAAATCACCTGACAATTTACCGTTATCTGGAAACGCGAATCGAATGATTAATTTGAATAACAATAGACGACGGACTAATATATGATAAATCGCTTCCCGTATTCGTTTGGATTTCAGAATTGAAAACAATAATACCTTGACATAGTCCAAATACAATTGAATACAACTCGTCGCGCTTTTGTCATCGCGGACGCTCGCCTTTCACCCAAAATGCCCGTAATGTAAAAAACAATTTGATAAGTTTGTCCCAACGAATCAGTGCCCGAACTCAAGCGTCGTCGCGTTCATAATTGAATCGCCGAACGAGTTTTGCTTACCATAAATTGAACCCTTTTTTATACCCCAATGCAGACCATGCGGGCCATAAATCAGGGAGCATTTTTAATTTTAGCAAAGCATCCTAACAAATGATCCGCAATTTTTCTATTTTGCGCGTTCCGTAGTATGTGAAATATATTTGCGCACGATGAAAGTAATAAAAGTAAGTTTGACGTAAATTATATGCGACTTTATAAATATGCGTCAAAGGGGGCTTCGGACCCGTTATTAGAATGCACTAACCAAATCAAATTTTATCCGCATGTAAAAACCGTTAATGACGTCAACGGTTTCATTCGGCGCGCAACGACGTTATTCAAATATAGCAGTAGAAAAAAAGAACGCGCCCAATAATTCGCGAACGTTTGTCAAAATAATATTCCCTCTTTTTATGGGTTCGATTAATAAAGGCATTAATAGTATTACAAACAACAAAGCGTCGCAAGGCGCTCGTAGCCGCGCGTTTATACGTTCGAGGTCGGCTCGTATCGGTAAGCGCAATCTTACACGATTAGCATTTATATTAAAATATTAATAAAGCTAGCTGTATAAATGAGGAACGTCGCTGCGCGAGGAGGAGAGCGTGGAGAGAGAGAAAGAGAGGCGGGAGAGCGAGAGAGACGGAACGAGCCGCGCAAAAAGTGTGAACGAAGATAGAGAACCCCCTTCTCTCTGCTTGTCTGCTTCTCCGACGAGAATCAGGGGAGGTCGTGCACGCGCACTATTGTAAGTAAGATTATATTTAAATGAAAAGCAAACGTTATCGCGAGGGCGCGCCAGGGATACGTTCAGAAATGTTATCCTAAGGGAAGTACCAAGCTTTTTCCCCGCGAACTTATCCAAATTCATTTGCTGTTTTATATTTCAGAGTAATTTCAAAACACAATTATATCGCCCCGTTTTTTGCAAATCCATCTCGGTCCGCGCGAAAATGAAACCCGGATGGGATCACACGCGACTCTGCGCATACGATACACATATCGCACGATCATAAGGAAGATTCAATTTTTTGTGCGCATCCCACTGTGTCAATACGCTGACCGCGAACTTCATTTTTGCGCGGTATGTTTATCGCGGTTCGGATCGCAATTGAAGACTGTACCTCTTTCGTCTTGACAATTTCGCGGAATTATGGTACCTCGTTGCTATGTATAATTTAAGTTTATACCATGTATAATTTATACGCGCGCATGTAATATGCGAGACGCACGTATTATATGTATATATCGTTCATTAATTATGTTGTACCATTAAGGCAGTACTTGATAACATATTATCATACACGTTCTATATATTATAAGTTATATAATATAAATACGCAGCGGTTCTCAATGCCGATGATTTGTTTTTCGATGAGATGTTTTATCTGCCGAGGATTTATAACTTATGGATGAAATTATTTGCTGTTAATAATTTGCGTTTGCTAATCCAATATATTTGTCAACAATTTGTAAATTACGAATGGACGATACTTTTATTAATATCGTCCTAATTTATTACGCATCTAATTCAAATAAGCTTAACCTTCATTACAATTTCGGCAACGCAACTCATATTGCTCGGAAAAGTTCGCATCCTGTGGCTGAACTCGTACCGAGGTCCGTGTTGCAGGATAACTTGAAATTTTCTTGTAAAATGTATAATATTATATTCGTTTTCATGTTTTTGCAACATGTTTCCTTAATAACGTCATATAGCAGTATTTTATGTGAAAACTGAGTCATAATATGCAAATACTTACATACCCAAACATTATAA
The DNA here is from genome assembly GCA_022817085.1 of Psilanteris sp. ZL-2020. NCBI lineage: Eukaryota > Metazoa > Arthropoda > Insecta > Hymenoptera > Scelionidae > Psilanteris > Psilanteris sp. ZL-2020. The sequence goes on along the minus strand of JABFQC010001488.1, from coordinate 10,910 downwards.
ATATCTCATCCCGGTATTCTCAATTCAGATTCTACCTCATCCATTGCAAGTCGCTTCAAACTTAATAACTCCCTATTTCTGTTACAAACTGTAACCATTTGAAAACACTGCTTTCCATGAAACCCGATAATATTGCAAAAAAAAAAAATATGTACAATATAATGTCGCGATTGAATAAGCTGGTTTTCATTAAAACTCGTTGTACGTGCTACATAAATTGAATCTCCGGCCAAGTCAACAAGCGTGCAATTAAAACACCAAAATCCGATCGGTAGGATGACTTAACGCGACGCGCGCTAAATCGGTGGTGGGAATGAAAAAGGGACTCACGGGTACGGGTGAAAGCGCGATGCCAATTACACCTTGTTATTATGAAATGAGACGATTGTCGTCGTCGGAACGGGAGAGCGCGGTGCGTTGTCTCCGATAGCGCGTTCCCCCATTTACGCGAGTCAGCCATGCGCGAGACCATTCACATTGATAATATAAAACTATATGACGCGCGAGACCGACTCGCGCGCGCGCGCGTGCGTGTGTGTGCGCGCATTCGTCGAGATATGTTTATCAAATGTTTTCGCGTTCTACATAAGTTAATACACTTTTCCGGTTGAAAGGGCCCTTCGAGCCGGATGCGCGATTAAGGCAGCTGCCAGACGGCCCGGGGAAGGGCGGGGCGCACGGGAAAGACGCATTTCCCATTGAGATCTCATTATCCCGCGCACCCGTTAAGCGCGATACAATAATTGTTCGAATGCAACTTCGCGGTGAACTCTTTTGTGCCGCGCGCCTTTTCCTTCGATAATGCGCGTATCGCTTCGAAATGACTGTGCATTTGCGCGCGAAATTATAATTCGTCGGATTCAAAGCAAATCGCGCGCATCGTTGAAAGGGGATACATTAAAAAACCATTTCCGCTCGCGAGCATCGGCAAATGGATGTCGTGTAATTATATTTGGCCATTGTGACAACCGAGCGTGCAAACTCAAGAAAAACCGCGCTCACCGGCAATTCAATTTACGAGCAACGGCCATTTTTCTCTCTCTTCTTGCGTTTCTGTTGCGACTCCACATACTGATCGGGCCTGTTTCCTTTTCTGTGGCAAAACACTGTCCATTTGTACGGGTGTTTCGCGCGGTATAATAAATATTTCAAGTTTGTTCTTTTAAAGCGTCGCAACAGCTTGTGATCAGGTTTTGGTTCAAGTTCACCTGAAATCGTAATTGCAAAACCGAAAAGAAGACCCGTGTTGTTGACATTCACTACTGTCTGACTAAATATATGTCACGTTTCATAATAACTTAATTTTTTTCAAGAATCTTTAAGTGATTGTCGTTATCTCAAAAAGATATATTGAAAATAAATTTTTGTTGCATCTCAATGAAGATTAATTTGTCGAAGTCTATATTGATTGCATGACATTTTGAATAACAGTTAGAAATAATCGGATAATTACAGTGAGAGAATTACTCTTCTCATAAATCTTTAGCTCGTATTTAAGATAAAAATTTTACTGAAACAACCGTTATAGTTTATAAAATATTACGCGGTGTATTGGTTTATGAATTATGAAGGAAGTGAGTAATGAATTTGTACTTTGTACGTTTACTGTGTTCGTCAAACTTCAATTTAAAAATAATAGCGATTGCCCGTCAGGGCATATTATTTTCACAAGCGCACGCGAAGTTTCCTTGTTGATGCGCGGAATAAATTAAAAATAAGATACCGCGAACTTTCGGAAGTGATGTTATATCTGTCGTAAAGTTGAATGACCGTCGTTCGGGCAATTTCGAATGCAAATATGCAAAATTCGTAAAAAAATGTCTGCGAACGGAAAGAATGAAGAAGAAAGCAAGCAGCAAATCGAAACAAGTCGATTTGTTCGGATGCAGCAATAATAATAAGACCGAAAGGGAGTACTCACTTTGCGAGCGTTAATAATTCACCGCAATGTCAACCAAGAATTTTCGAAAAGACTCACCTGAAACAAAGTGAAATACGATTTGATTATTAACAATATACAGTATAATAATATGCAAATGAGTGTCACAGAAAAATGTATTTATATAAGTGGCTGGCGCATGATTTACTCGACGCAATTAACATAAATTATTGTTCCCCTGACGTTTTCGATTCAATTCTATTCAACGAAATCGCGAAGATTTAATTCTATTCAAATGCATACGGAGAAAAATATCTCCATGCAAATATAATAATTGTGCGCTGAAGAATTAACCGGGTTAGATTAACATCCTGCCACTTCTCCCTCATTCATGTTACACATTTTCATTATTTTTCTTTTGTTACATATTAGTTAAAATTGTCTAAATTAAAATAAAAATTAATTACAACTTAAATCAATGATAAATTAAGTATTTAAAGTCACGTCAGATCGATAGCAAAAAATTAATTTTTGGCCATTTTTTGAAAAAATCGAAAGGGGGTAACTTTAAAAAAATGGCAATTTCAGCCAAAAAATAAAAATCCTTCAAATTGCTCCAAACATTGCACATGGACTGGCACACTTATAATAAGTATAAAAATACGCGAAATAGTTAGTTTAAAGTCATTTAAAGTCGAAATTGGCTGCTTTGAAAATTTACATTTTTTCGGGTATTGGACGTTTCTGCGTGCCATTTGCCAGTAAGTCATTTAAATCAACTGAAAACACGTATTTAAACATTGGAATCCAACCAGGAATCCATTTAAAGTCACGTCAGATCGATAGCGAAAAATTAATTTTTGGCCATTTTTTGAAAAAATCGAAAGGGGGTAACCTTAAAAAAATGGCAATTTCAGCCAAAAAATGAAAATCCTTCAAATTGCTCCAAACATTGTACATGTACTGGCACACTTATAATAAGTATAAAAATACGCGAAATAGTTAGTTTAAAGTCATTTAAAGTCGAAATTGGCTGCTTTGAAAATTTACATTTTTTCGGGTATTGGACGTTTCTGCGTGCCATTTGCCAGTAAGTCATTTAAATCAACTGAAAACACGTATTTAAACATTGGAATCCAACCAGGAATCCATTTAAAGTCACGTCAGATCGATAGCGAAAAATTAATTTTTGGCCATTTTTTGAAAAAATCGAAAGGGGGTAACCTTAAAAAAATGGCAATTTCAGCCAAAAAATGAAAATCCTTCAAATTGCTCCAAACATTGTACATGTACTGGCACACTTATAATAAGTATAAAAATACGCGAAATAGTTAGTTTAAAGTCATTTAAAGTCGAAATTGGCTGCTTGGAAAATTTACATTTTTTCGGGTATTGGACGTTTCTGCGTGCCATTTGCCAGTAAGTCATTTAAATCAACTTAAAACACGTATTTAAACATTGGAATCCAACCAGGAATCCATTTAAAGTCACGTCAGATCGATAGCGAAAAATTAATTTTTGCTTAAAAATGAAAATCTTCCAAATTCGCTCAATCTTTGCACATGAATAGGTACACTTATTATAAGCATAAAAATATCCGAAAAAGTGTATCTAAAGTTATTTAAAATTAGAAATGGCTTTAGTGTATACTTTTTTGTTTTTTTAAATAGTTTATCATAAAGAATGCACTCATTGAAAAACATATAAGAATAACAAATAATATACATATGATTATAGTTATACAAAATATAGTTTGTTATTAGTACTTATATTTTGCCATTAGTTTATTTCCATCCGATATCGTGATACACTAGATAAAATCAGTATAAAATGATTTCGAATTGAGTTTATCTTCAAAACTTGTTCAACATTTATAGCAAAATGTATTATTCCCGAAAAGTACACAGAAAACATTATTCATATAAAACTTTGCTGGACACGCAGCTGCAACTTTTTTCAATAACAAAACAAATCCACTTTTAGTCAAAACATGGTTACGGCCACATTCAGAATTCAAATTCACTACATTTCTATTCTCCAAAGTCTTAATTCACTACAAGCGTATTATCAAATGAATGCTATATTCCAATCGAACATTAAGGCGCTTTTGCATTGCTTTTTTTATCACAATATAAATATAGAGGCAAACATTTTTGTCTGCAAATAATGCGGAAAACTTGGCAACGGCCAACTCGCGTTTTGCGAATTATAAAACTGGTAAGAAATTGTTTAATTATAAAAAGGCTTAGTAGCCATGTTGAGTATTTAAAATCGCAATAAAATAAAACAGCGCGACTCTTGTCTTGTAATTGCTTGAAAGCGGGAACGCAATACAGAACGAGTCGTGATTATTAAACGCTGTCTCCTTTTCGCGCGGATTATCGTCATTTATCGAAAAGCGAGATCAAAGTAAAATGCGAGGGAAATGGCATTAGCGGTCGGTCCTTTGTTTGTACCGGGGATGAAAATAAGACATCAAGTATGTCGAATGCCATTGATTTGTGGGTCAATAATTATTCGCGCTGTCCCTCTGCTTTTATTATAATTACGTCTCTCGGTAATAATTGAACGCAGCACGGTCCGGTTAATTTGTAAATTACATTATCCGATTATAATTATTTATCGTGCGGAATTAGTTCTGCATTTCTCACGAAATTCACGTCGAATAAATGTGCGCGGCAATGTCGAGTCGGAAGGCAACTAATCGCACTCATCTATTTATATTAATTATCGGCGATTAGCAATACCAATTAATCGCATTATCATCGAGCCGCCACCACCGACGCCGACGCGTTGAACAGGCGGCCACCGGGGGGCGGCGGACGCGCGACGCGGGGGGACAGCGATGGAATCGACGAGTCCGATCCCAGCACGCTTTGCCTCGTGAGTAATTTACTGTTATTGGTCAAATTATGCCACGCTCGAATGCATATTTATGCGGTTAATTATAATTAATGGTAAAACGCTGCTGAGAATGACGATCGAGGCGTTTAACATGCCCGCCGGAGGCATCAAAAGATCAGCTACATTCGACAACATCATCACACCTTTCTCCCGCGTGGATGCGCGACGCGCCATCAAACGCCGGGAAAGACGACGTTAATCGCTCTCATCGGACGTCCGAATTTCGCGTCGCCCGTGCCACGGGTTTCGCCAACGCGAGTGTATTAAAAACAATCGCGGTTTTATTAACCGCCCCCGTCTCGTCAATTATGCTTTAATTCCAGCTGAATTTCACAGAAACCAATGAATCCTTATATCCCCGAGGAAACTTTATTAGGCGATAAAAACGCGCAACTTATTAAAGCACATTCCGGCCAATGTACCGTGTTACTCCGTGCCGTATGACGCAGCAACATTGTCGTTTCTGGAGTGAAAGAAGCGCTAAGGCAACGAGATTATGCGCAAAAAAAATTAGGCAAAGAATGGAAAATAAGTAAAACAACAGAAAAACATAGCTTATCGAAGAAGTTCAGAGTCAAGGCACATCCCCAATGATAGCCTGCTCGTTATAGTGAGCCGCGGGAATAATTCCAGTGCGACTTTATGCGACGAAATTACTGACATCAGACGACGTCGCCATGCGTGACGGAACTAATATTTTCGTCTTGTTTCGGGATAACTGCTACAAGATCGACATTAGTGTGACACACTCCGGCACGGAGATGAGTCCGAATGATTACACGATAGAAAGGAAAAACGAGTTAATATGGACGGCGTCATTATCAGCTGCGTGAATTGAAATTTGATTTCGGCTCTTTTTGTCGTTCGGCGCGGCGCAATTACGGTCAACTCCAGGTTCAGGTGGTCGGCCGAATGGCGAACGATAAGAAATAACGCGAGACGTAAAACGGGCATCGTGTACAAATCGCGTAATTAAATTATTCCTGATTCCGTCGTGGATGCAGGTGTATATCAATATGCGAGATCGTTATGGCTCAAGTCAAAGAGGTTTAACAGTGCATTAATGAGTCGTTTTTACAACTCAAACTGGTTATTTACCGTCTTTATCACTATACACGGCAAATGAAATTATTGTACGCGATTACGAAGTCTATAAACCACCGTCGTCAAATTACACCTGGTACGTTATGCATAATGCACTCAAAACAATAATATAATGCACGTTAAATCGACTTCTTTCTTAATCGTTTTGCAACGCGATACGTGCGTTTTAATTCGAATTTTTGTTCGATAAACGCAACCGCGCGCTGATCGATCATTATTCGTTATTCTACACGCAAGGGAAATGACGCGATCGGTTCGTAATTGTGACGGCACCAGTTGCTCGGCGAACGATCGGGACAAAAAACCGCGCGGATAAAAATGGTCCTTTTGGCAGAAATGCGCTCGCTTGAAACGCGGCTCGTTTTGTTGTTAATTTCTGGCGAGAATTCTTGCGCGCGCTCGCGAACGCACACGTTCATTACGTTGATATGGAAATTATATGACATTACAGGACTCATTCAGGATACGGCCATTCATATCTGTCCTACATATGAGCAATATATTAAACACACCACGGAGCGGATAATTAATATTATAAATAAAATTCCACGATGTAATATGTTCTTTATGAGCGGCTGCGGCAATTCAAGCCTGAAATCGCAAAATATGTAGGTGCGAAACCAATCCCCAGAGCCATTTACTTTTGTAACAAAATAAACGTAAAAGAAAAGTTTGGAACCATGAAGTTTCGCGGCTCACTTTTTGCATATTTCAACATCAAAAGAGTATTATTTATTAGATTCCGTTGGTTCGTTATTTATCCGAACAATTATTCCTATTTACTGTTAGAATAAAGAAGGAAAGCAGTGAACTAATTTTGTGTTCACGGGTAATCCGAGTGAGTGCATTATTTATCATTGGCGTCTGAAAAATAAAGCTTTGCAGAAATCCGTGACTAAACTATTTTGCACATTTTTTCGATGTAGCATAAGTTTATTCGAGTTTGAAAGCATTGTGCATTTTCTAATTTGAAAACTTCCACGGGAAACATTTTCAAGCATTTCAGCTAAATGTTTAAAGTTGGATGAAGTTTGTTGACTTAATCATTTTTATTACGAGTTTCGGAATGAAAATTTTCGAAAACAAAAAAAAAAGGGAACAGTTTTTTGTTTGACAGTACAGTAAAAGTTGTCATTTTATTAGTTAGTTACTTCGTACCAATATATATTATGATTTGCAGAAAATGATACGACTTTTTGCTATTCGATTAGCTCATTGTATATTTTGATTTCTTTGGAATGAAAATTTGGATACTATTTTCATATGATTCAAATTACGAGACTATATCTATAAGCGTATTAATATCCGACATAATATATACAATAATTTCAGAATGTAATGCTCTTAATATTTTTGGCAAAAATAAATTTAAGTGATAACGCAATTAACATTTAAAATTAAATATTATCTCAGGAAATGCACGTAAAAATAACTTATTTTATATTACGAAATTTGCTTATATCGATCAAAATAATTCCTGAGTTGTCTATTCGGTGAATTAATTTTGGCAATATGGCATTTCTTTCTTTGGATGAAATTTCAACGAATTATAATTGATGCTGCTATTTGAAGTGATTCCTAAATCTGCTTTAAATCGAAGCTTGCAGTTTCTTCGCATGAAATGAAATTATCTATACATTTTTAATCATTTCTACATTTCTTTCATTTCTATTAAATTTATCTATGAAATCGTTAATGTCGGTGTCTTTTATAATTATTATTCTTTTTAAGTTTCTTACATTAAATTAACATCAACTGAAATGATCAGTTGTAGTGAAGGTTGAATACAGTATAATTAATAGTGTCTGAAGCTTTAAAATTATAATTTCATTATATATAAAAATATACTATTTTTATACTCTTGTTTCTAAAAAGAATAAATTTACATAGATATAATGATTGACAACACCTGCGCTGAGAAAAAAAATAATATAAAACTTACTATTTATATAATAACTTGGGGACAAGTGTGCAAAAATAGTGAATTTTATCATATAAAATAGTCGACAATAGTAATATATTGATTGAATTTACTTTATTTCTGTTATATAAATTACTATATTTGCACACTTGTCCCCAAATTACTATACAAACTTTTATTATATTTTTTTCTCAGTGTGGATAACACAGAATAAGTCTTTTAGCAGCTTCACTCAATTATAATTCGTTTCAGTAAATTCGCGTGGACTATCGGACTATTCCTTGAACGTGATTAAAAAAGCAACAAATAATTCGAGATCGTTTTCTATTCAGGAAAGTTGGGCGGTTGTTTAACTGCAAGCGCGACTAAGCGGCGCGTCGTTGCCCCGCGCGCAGCGGCTTTAGATAAATTAGATCGGCAATTTCTCGAGGCCAGACAAAGCTGCGAGATAAATGAACTGGTTGGGTAATCGAAGAATTTGATTCGTTCGTCGGTGGTTAATGAACGCGGCCGAACGACGAAGTCGCGCTAACCGATTAGTACGGAAATAATGATTTGCCGGTGGCGCCGATGGCCGATCTGCAGTCGAAATAATGATTAGTCAATTAATTAACGTACACATAATTATTAGCGAAGACCCGAGCGGGGCCAAGACGCGCGGCAAATTCACGATTGGATTCCTCTCGCGATTGGGAATCATCGGCGAAATTAATTGCGCGTGAATCGCGCGCCCTCTATTTTCGTCTCATTACTAACTAAAGTGGTGCTGTTTTTTCAATATCATATACCTCGGGTTGCGCGTTCGCGCAGCCGAAAAAAATTACGTGCACAGAAACCGGCAATGAGACGGAGAAGCAAAAAAATGTCGGCACAACGCGCCCGATTGCTCCCGAAATCGCGTCCCGTTTAAGTAATAACACGCAATTGTTCGTGTACTTTATAGGCAATATTAATTAAAGACCCCGCCAATCAAAAAAAACAACCCGGCACGATTTCAAATGGTTTAATTAGATAGCGCGCCGCGAAGGCCGAAAGCATCGTTTCCAAAGACGATGCTTTAATAATAGAAACATCGTTTAACGATTAGTGGATTTTGTGCTCAAAGGAATGGAAAGGCGAAGGGAATTCACGCAAAAATTAAACAGGAAATGACTTAACCGTTAGTATTTATTTTCAAATCGGGCTTTATGTGGTTGCGTGCGCGAGTTTTGCAATTTTACAATTACAATTAAACTTGTAATACATTATTATAAAAGCGTCGTGTGTCTTTCTCATTTATTATAATCGTAAGGTCATAGTACAAAGGTAAATTAAAAGTCGCATTCTTCATTTGAAACATTATACGTTTATTGTTTTTATAATGAATTTCATAACGCGACCTTCGAATCACAATGACGTTATTAGATACACAACACTTCGCCTATGATAAATTGTTCGATTAATACAATTTCTCCCGTTGCATATTCTTCGAAGGTGAAGCTTGGCTCGAATGCACATTTGAATCGCGAGGACTATTCGTTCGTTCATGACACCTCGGCGTTACCAATTCAAATATCGCGCTAAAAATTGTCGGTCAAGAATCGTCGATATAAGTTTGATGTACACTAATAGAATAAGGTCGAGTTTATACGCAGATGTTGATCCCCGCAATAATAACGCAAACGATTATTTCGGGGTTCAACAAAAAAAAAAGAAAAAAAACACCGCGATTCAGTGAGGATTTATTTATTATTCGGGAAGCTGATGTGCAAAGGACATAATTTTACTATCAGTAGTTTTTAAAGGGTGTTATAATGTGGTTTTATGAAAGATGTTAAAAATTAAATGGAACAAAAATAATGGACAATGAATCACCGGCTTTTATAATTACAGGAAACGGATGCGTAAAGTTATATTGACCTAACCTTAACGTTTGCAACACGAATATTGCCCAACGTGATAATTAATGAATAAAAAACGCGATAATACGTTTCTTTTTATTATTATTATTTTTTTCTTCGTCGCGCGGTATTGATTCGGTGATTGCGTTTCTTGTTCCTTTTTGCGCGCGGGACGGGATGGGAATAATAAATTGTACAGTCATGTTTAATAAGACGAGAATTGCGTTATGTTGTTTAACTGAATTTTAATTATTGTTTAATGATGTTTCAAAGAGGCGAATCGCGGATGGTTATTGAATTTTTTCCAACGGATTCGAGTTTCGCAGGTTGATTGGTTTTAATATCAAAGTTCGTGGTCCTTTTTGTTTTCTGTTTTGTGATTGAATTTTTTATCACTTCGGAAATGTATCTATATTTTATTATTTATTTAGAAACTGTAAAAAGTCACGGTGACCAGAATTTTATGTTCAACTTCTGCCGTCTGATATAAAAATGTATGCAATTTTGAAAACGTGGCATGAATCATTCATTTAAGAATTAGAATGGCCGCGTCCAATCGATGGCGCGTGCACTTTTTCGAGTTGACTCCCCTCGGGAACAAATCCGGTAGCGCCGATTAACTCAAATGCGCTGTTTGCGAGAGAATTAAAATTCTCGACTTTGCGTGAAACGCGTCTTTATCAAGGAATTCAATATGCTATTGTACGAGCAGTCGCTCTCCATCACTATATATATATACGTACGTAAATACTAAATTCTCAAGTAGTTATACCAAACTATATCGATTTCATATTTTTATTCGCTTACCCGGATTATTAATATATATATACGTATATATAAATACATTTAATTTTATATAAATGCGCCGCAAAATAGTATAGCTTACAATTACTACGACAAGCTGAGGATATTCTTTAGCAAAAGTTCATTGTACACAAAAAATAATGAGAAAATTCTTATTTGATAGCGAGGAAGTGCATTCTCATTGTTATATCTATTCTAATACCGTGCAAATCTGCGTCACAATTTACGTTTTGTTTTACGAAAGCGACAAAAACATTGGTTAGATGATTTTAAAATCGCAGTTCATTGGTCTTTCGTATTTTATCAATGCAGCTAAGATGACCAGGTTTTTCACAGAGTTCACGTATTCTTATTACTACGACAGTAAAATATATATATATTGAATATTTTCGTCCCGCATAACAACTTTGTCTAAAAT